>VDFB02320058.1:0-208039 GCA_007258455.2 Sequoia sempervirens | reverse complement strand
AGGTGGCATATGAGTCTCAGATCACTAAATTTGTGCCATACAATCCAAAAACACATGAATTATGATTGGATGTTGGTGAATGTTAGGATTAATCTCAGAAAGATGCATTAATTAAGGCTTGTGGATGCAAAATTAGGTCAATTAAATCTTAAGGAAGCCCAATTAATTAATAAAACACTAGATTAGTGTGAAAGTGTAAAGGTACACTTTACAACACCTTAAATAAGGCACAACTAGGTCCACTTAATTTACAAGGGCCCAAGACCTAATGTGAATGTGTTAAACACACTAAATCAAGGAAACCTTAAGCTCAATTTAACAAGGAGGGCCCAAACAAGTGTGAAAATGCAAGGGGATATATTTTTCGTCATTACACCATGATAAGAAAAAATATATATATACCCCTTGATCAATTTGGTGTAGGATAAATTAGAATGTTGAATGAAAAAGGAAGGGAGAGAGAGAGAGTCCCTTAGAGATAATGATAGAGATAGAGGAAGGTGGATCTAGAGAAGGATAGAGAGAGAGGGAGAGAGAGGGTTATATAAACTAGAAATAACTAACACGTGCTAAAAATCTTATATATTAAATAGGAAATAAAATATATTTTTTGGAATAATATTAAAAAGAGGAAGGAAAATATGCATTCCTTTTTTTTTCTATGATATCTTGCCAAATTTCATTTGCACTTCTTTTGTTCTTCTTCTTGTGAATAATTTTGTTCAATCTTATTTTTTCTTGTTCTTTTATTCACCATTTTCTTACTCTACCAAAAAATGACTTCACAAATCCAAAATCTCCAAAAATCTCCAAAATCTCCCTTGATGGAAGATGACTTCACAAGTCCTCTAGACCAAAAGATGAATTCACAAATCCAAAATCTCCCTTGATGGAAGATGACTTCACAAATCCTCTATACCAAAAGATGACTTCACAAATCTGAAAT
This sequence comes from Sequoia sempervirens, assembly GCA_007258455.2. Classification (NCBI taxonomy): domain Eukaryota; kingdom Viridiplantae; phylum Streptophyta; class Pinopsida; order Cupressales; family Cupressaceae; genus Sequoia; species Sequoia sempervirens. The sequence continues at coordinate 207,093 of VDFB02320058.1, read as the reverse complement.
CTCCACAATCTCCCTTGATGGATAAAAATGTGAATTAATCTTCTAATTTTGATATTGAAAAAATGAAAAAATAAACAAATATTTATATGCATATGTAATTATAAAAAACATAATAATAAACCAGTTAGCCAAGGGTTTGAACAGACATCGGCCAATGGTTCGCTTGAACCACCCTAACAACCTTTTTTTAATATTATTTCAAATGGGTTCGAGCAAACCCCCATTTGCTTGAACCCCTATTCGAGTGAATGGGTCAAGGGGGATTCAAGCGAAGGGGGGTTTGAGGAAACCCCCCTTTTTTCCCTTCTCCCCCTCTTCTACCATATTTCTACAAAAAAATTGCTTTTGAAGCTCAAGTTGAGGATGAAAATGGAGGAGAATTCACAAACCCAACTAGATGATGGTAGTCCTCAAAACGAGCTATCCACCAAATATAATTTTAATATATTTTGGTTTTATTATGTATTTTTTATTTTAATTAAACATAGGTTTTTCACTAAAAATTGAGCTCTCTATTCTACACATGTGGAAAAATAAAATTATCCCAAAAAAATAAAAAATATCTATACACTAGATATTAATGTCCCTGATCCAAAAGAAAAAAGAATTCTGATACATATAAAAATAATTTGTGTTAGGAAGTAAACCTATGTCTAAATTGCAACCAGTTTGACTTCAAAACTTAATTAAGAACCTGATCTAAAAAGGTTGGAGAAGAATTATGGGAACTCTACAGGGAGAGGTTAGTGGTGAAACCCTAAGTGCCTAGAGAAGTGTATTAGGAGGCAGTAGTGGTGGGGGAGGTCGTACCCTCCCCCACTGAGGTTTTTTTTCTCGTAAGGTCCCCTACCCTTTGTGTTTTTCACATTTTTTCTTTCTATTGTTCCATATTTCTCTCCGACCTTATTTTTTTCACCCGATTGTGTGTGTTTTCTCTTGCTTCTCTCGTCCTTCTTTGCACTAGGGTTAATTCTCCTTAATGGAGGGGGGTTCAAAACCCCCCAACCTACCTAGTAATTCTGAGAAATATTGCTCCCAAACTCATTGGGAAAAATCCTTCAGTGAAGTTGTGGCTAAGCCAGGGTTTTATGCTTTGGTGGGTGCAGAGTTCAACGTTAAGGAGGTGAGCAATGACTTTAGTGGGGAAGGTAAGGTTTCCTCTGAAGCCTCTGTTGATTTTCATCTATTCCCTAATAAGGAATTGAAAGTAACTATTAACAATGAAAGAATAAGGCTAAAGGACTCCACCATTTTTTTGGTGGTTGTGGATGTAAATAACCTTCCTACAAGAAAATACTTTGATTCTTGGTTCTTGAATGTATGGGTTAACAAGTTTGGCATTAAGTTATCTTACTGTAGACTATTACAAAAAGGTTTATTTGTAATTTTTTTGAAGAGCTAGGCCATGCAAAAGAAAGCTCTGGCCAAGCCATACTAGAACATAGGAGGATGTGTTTTTTGAGCCCTCCCCTAGTCGCCCACAACCATTGCTAGTGAAATTTTAGCGCTTTCAACCCCAAGGTGGGTTATTGTCATGAACCTTCCTCTCAAATTCTAGAAAAAATTTCCTCTAATCTTGGACCTTATTGGTAAGGTTGTTGGGATCGATGAGATCAAGGCGGCTTTGCCAAATCTAGATGCCCATGCCCTAGTTTCTATTAATCCTGGTGTCGAAATCCCTAAAAATTTAAATATTTTTGAAGAATACAGGGTTATATCTTGCCATCTAGAGGTCTTGGGTGGGGTCAATTCCTACTTTTTATGCAAGAGATAAGGCCACATCAAAAGAAATTTCCCTTTGATTCAAAAGAAGAACAGGAAGGCGACAAGGGGAAACCCTAGTGTTGGTACCAAAGGTCCCAACCCAGATTCACTAAAGGATGTTGAGGCTGGAAGTAGGCATATTCCACCACAACCTATTGAAACAATTAACTAGGGCCCCTCACTAACTACTGAGCCCTCTGATTTTGTGGTAGAGCGCATTAGTCATGTGTTTTCGATTATCAAGGATGGTAGCCGATGCCTTTCCTTATCTAATGGGAGTGGGCCTAGCCTTAGCTTGGCCAACTCCTTCAATGTCCTGGCCCAAAAATCTATGAGTGGAGAGGGTGAAAACCAAGAGGACACCTCTAATGGTGTCAATGAAAAACTAATCCCCCCTCATCAGAATGTTGAACAAGCAAGTATTGGGGACATTCCTCTTCTCCAAAATTTGAATTCCCAATAGCTTTCCATGAAGAAGATTAGGCAACTCATTAAGGAGAACTTCCTAATTCTTGGTAGCTATTCCAAAAGAAACTCTAAGTCAAAAGTCTTTAAAAAAGGTTCCAACCAATTTGACCTCCATCTTGAAGCACAAAGCCTAGGTAAGGCTAAGAGCATAGATGTGGGTGGGACCTCCAAGGACCCCGCGCTTGTTATCAAAACCCCACAAAATGTGAATCCTAATAATGAGGCAATATAGGATGGAAATGTTGTTTTTGGTTTGTGTGAACCTGGGACTAAGGAGGTTGCAGAAAATAACACTAGATCCCTTGCAGCCCCCAACGAAACCTGTGAGCTTATTCTTACCTCCCTCCCCCCTCAAATGGATGGTTTGTTCATAACTAATAGCCTACAAACTACTAAACCTCCTATGGAGGCTAGTGGGCTTGGAGAGTCTAACGAAGTTGGAGTGGAAAATCCCGATCAAGGTGAGGATATCGAAGCTAAGCACCCTAAGAATGTAACTTTTGGGAAGTCCTACCAGACCCTTAAATAGAAATTTGGACCTAGAAGGCCAAGGAAAAACAAGAATTTGATACAATTGGGTAAAGGCCCTTCAATGGTTAAAATCAAAAGAAAGAAGATTAGCCTTGTCATCCAGTCGCCTATGGCAAAGAGGCTAGAAATAGAGGAAAAGTTTCCTAAATGCTTTGAGAAATTTAGGAATGACCAAGCCGATAGTGCCATGACTGTTGATGATGAACATTAAATGTATATCTTGGAACGTTAGGGGGCTTGAATCACCTAACCAAAAATACATTGTCAAAATATTTTTAAATATAGAAAAGAAGAAGGATTTTGTGCTCTTACACGAGACTAAAGCTATGGGGTTCACACTGGAAATCAACCTAAGGTTCATTTGGAACGAGTCCTCTTTTTGCACTACTTCTCATGAGAAAGGGAGGGGAGGTGTTGCTATCTTAATCTCCAATCAGTGGTCACAATGGGCCACTGGCATTGGCTCATCTCCTTGCAATAGGGTTGTGTGGGTAACTGTAAAGAAAGAGGATTTGGTATTCGGTGTTTGCTCTATATACACCCCTAATGACCATAGGGACAAAATTACACTGTGGCAGTGGCTTTCTGGCCTTCCGGGGATACCTTGGATTGTTGGTGGTGACTTTAACATGGTTGAAAAAATGGAGGACAAATGGGGGGGGATTGATATGTCTTGGAAAGGAAACGAGAAGCACTTCTGGTACAAGATGAAACACAGAGTCAACTTAATTGACCCCATGGAAAAAAGGAAAGGGGAATGCAAAGGTGTATGGTACACATGGTGTAATGCCCAAAAAGGTGGCCATAGAATCTATTGTCGGCTCGATAGGACTTATACAAACAAAGAGCTCTTCAATTTTATCCCTAATGAGGATGGGATGAAGGTGTGGGTATATCCCTATATGCTCTCAGACCATCACCCTATCTTGGCCAACCTTACAATCTACCAAAGCAAACCAGATGAGATGATGAGGAAGCTTGCTTTCATCTTGAACACAAGTCTACTCAAGGATGAGGACTGTAGGGAAGCCATTACATCCCTCAGGGAAATTAACAAATGGATGTTAAGTGGGGATAGTGCCATAGAAAGATGGAATAATAATGTCAATAGCTAGAGAAAGTTATTTTAAACAATAGGAAAAAAGAGAGCCTTAGATGCTAGGAAAAAGGAAAACAAGCTTCAAGAGTCCCTCCTTGATGCAGACACTAGGCTACAACAGTCTCCAGATAATGCTTTGCTCATTGAAGAGATGGTGGAAGCAAAGGATGGCTTGAGAAGGATCCATTCCCAAAAAGTTAAGGGGCAAAAGTTTAGGGCCAAGCTAAACTGGCTAAGATGTGGTGACAGGGGCTCCAAGTTCTTCAAATTTTTGAGGGAGAAAAATATAAAAGAACAAATCAACCTGATATGGGATGGGGAGGTGATGCTTTCTTCCCACCCTAAAATTCTAAAATAATTCCATTCCTTCTACATGGATCTCTTTGCAATTGAGGGGGGGTCTGAAGAATGTTGCAAGGCATGGGAGTCTATTAAGAGGCTCATTCCAAGGAAAATCTTTGAAGAGGACTCTGCCAATCTTTAGGCCAAATTAACTAAGGAAGAAATTGAGAAGGCTATTGCCTCCATGTATAATGATAAATCAATAGGAAATGATGGATTGCCAATTGAATTCTACAAGTGCTTCTCGGATTGGGTCGGTGATGACCTGTTGTAGGTGTATGAGGAGGCCCTAAACACAGGGACTCTAGGCAAAGGGATCAATAAGGGGGAAATTAAGCTTCTTCCCAAAGGGGGGGATAAGACCTTAGTTAAAAAATGGAGGCCCATAACTCTCCTAAATGTGTCCTACAAGATTCTGGCTAAAGTGTTGGCTTTGAGATTGGTCAACATCCTTCCCAAATTTGTTAGCATCACCCAAACTGGCTTCATCAAGGGAAGATACATTCTCAAGAACCTAATTACGAGCTGGGAAGCTATGCAGTGGGTTAATTTTTCCAACCAAAAGGTTGCAATGCTTCTTTTGGATTTTGAGAAAGCGTATGATAGGGTAGAATGGGAATTTCTGTGCAACACCCTCCAAGCCTTTGGCTTACTCATGGAATTTTGCAAAATGGTGGATGTCTTGTTGAAGGATGCTAATGCCCATGTGGATGTTAATGGGATTCTTTCAAAGGAAATCAAACTTGAGAGGTCAATCCGTTAGGGTTGTCCCTTAGCACCCACCCTTTTTGTGATTGCCTCTAATGCCCTTTTCTACTTATTAAGAGACAACTCAGTGTCACCCAAGGTCAGAGGCATCAAGCTGCCTAAAGGGGGTGAGCTAATCAATGTGTAGTTTGCAAATGACACAACTCTTTTCCCATAATTGAGCAAAGAAAACATTGAATCCCTAATGGAAAAACTTGAAGTGTTTTGCAAGGCCTCTAGGGCCAAAATATTTGTTTCAAATTTTATTGCTCTTGGGTGGGAGGAGAAACCACCAGAATGGATGAGATATCTTAATTTTCAGTGGGGTGGGCCTAATTTGTAGGTAAGATACCTAGGTATCCCCTTTGCAGTGGATCCTAACCTTAAGAAAATGTGGAACTAGATCAAGGGTAAAATTGAAAAGAAGTTGGATAATTGGAATAAGCAATATCTCTCCCTGGCTGGGAGGGTACATGCCTATCAAAATATTTTTTCCTCTTACAGTATCTACTTTGCTTCGGTCTAGTTATTCAGTAGCTATCAGGTAGATGAAATCTAGAAGAAGATTAGGGATTTTATGTGGTTGGATGGGAAAGGGAAAAGAAAGAAACATGTTGTGAATTAGGATTGGTGTTGCATGGACAAAGTTTTTGGTGGCTTGGGCTTAAAGGACCTGAAGGTACAAGGTGTTGCCTTAGATGCAAAATGGGTGGTAAGGGCCCTGAATGGCAATGAGCCATGGAAGGAGTTGATAAGAAATATTATACTGTTGGTTGTACCCAAACAAGCGAAGTCCTAGAAGTTGCTGCCCTTGAGTGACATTCTCATGAGTGGTTGCGCAATGTCCCCGACTAGATCAGTGGTCTTCAAAAGCTTGTGGAAGGCTTGGGAGCTTGTCAAACATGGTGCCCAATTTAAGTCTAGCAACACAACCCTTAGCAATGATGTTAAGTGTCAAAGCTACAACTCCATTTCGTGGAATGTGTACCACAAAGGTAAGCCCTTAGCCCTTCTATAAGGTTGTTCAGCTAAAAATTGGTACAAAATAGGCATAAGAACCTTTGGTGACATCCTTTCTGAAGGGAGGATTAGAAGCTGAGCTGAATTAGAGTCAGAATTTGACCTCCTCACCTCTAACTATAGGACCTACTTTGTGCTCTTAGAAGCCTGTAGGGATGCTTCCTTTCCCCAAGATGCCAGGAGTCACCTTGACTTTTCCAAGGACATAACTTGGAAGGATGGGGGACCCATCATTGAGCTTAAAAACAAAACTATTTACAAAGAGTTGACTTGTAAGGAATGTATTTATGATCACCTGAATAAGTGTTGGAACATGGGGTTAAATGGAAAAGATTGACATAAAATCCTAACAGAACTCTGATATATTGGCCTTGAGCCTAAAAAGGCTTACTTTAGATGGTTGGCGCTTCTTCAACAAATTCCATACAAATCCAATTGTGATGATATAGATGTTTGTAGCATTTGCAAAACTCCTGAATCAATCAAACATATTTTATTTGATTGTTTTTATGCTAAAGAAATTTGGAAAAAAATTTGTAGCAACTTAAGAATTTGGGATGTTGATGGAAAGCTTATTTTGAAAGATGTCTTAATGTTTGATAAGAGGATTAATAATGATTGTAAGAAATTATGGTTTTTTCTCTCTACTAAAATAATGTGGCACAATTGGAAAGCTAGAAATGATGAAAAATTCAAAGGTTGTAGGACGTACCTTACTGAGTCATCTAAAAGACTCACTTTCATCTCTGTTGCTTTGCAGGTGTTACCCCAAATTGAGATCCGCAAAAGGGAGATTAGGAGTGGACATGCCTATTAGCTCGAAGGTGATGAACATGAGATCTTCTTGAAAGCAATAAGCGAATTCCAAAAAAAAATTAATGCAACAATGGAAGCCCAGGGTAGACACAAGACCCCTTATCGTGCTAGGTAGCAGCAAGGGGATGCTCAATCTGTGGTTGGAAGCGCAGGTCCTAGCACAAGACAAGATGATGAGGAGTCCACCAACAAACCAACTAATGGTAGCTAGCTCTTGTCCATCATTTTGTGGTGAGGAATCGACAACCTAAGTTGAAGAAGGTGGTAATTTTTGTGGACTTGGACCTTTTTTGACAGGGTATTTGGGCACCTTATGGATGGACAAGTACAACAGGTTTTGGATGGTGAAACAGGGATCCTTTTTGCTCAAACAAGCTTCAACAATATGCTAAAAGTGTTTCCAGTGTGAGAGATGCATGCTTTGATTTTGCTATAGGTGGATTATGATATCTTATTACTAGTTTATTTATGTAATGGTTTCATGAAAATTATGGACAATAATGTAATGATACTAGCTAAGCAGTAGTGTGCTAGCTTCCTCTGTGTAATTCTCTCTTCAAATTATTCATAATACAAAAAAAACTTAATTAAGAAAAAAGCATTCAATGAAATGCTATGAAACCAATTGCATGCACTAGATATCGTAGTTATGAATCTAAATTCGAAAAAAATAGAATTTTATCCTTCATAGAAAAAAAATTGTGTTAGCAAGTACATGTCACTCAATAAAAATGGTGTTTACTGTTAAAAACTAGTTTTCGAAGGAGATGGAAAAACAAGTGCAATCTAATTCCAATTTTTTAAAAAATAATATATATTTAAAATCTACAAGAAAAATGTCACAAATCACTAGTTTGCATTATCTTCAAATTCCCTACGGTTTAGCCGCTATAGGTGTCCAAAAGTGATGTTTAGTTTAAAAAAATCAATTCAATATCCAATTTGACCAAAAATTGTAAATCAGTATTGTGGGATCACCCCTCTCTCAATGATATGGATGGACCTTGTTTGATCAAAGTAAATTCCTTCAACTTTAGTTTACAATTTCTTTAACCGAAAATGACCATAATTATGTGCATGAAGTGAAAGAGGCCAATAAGAGTTAGGACTCTGTGGATAGTGGTTGTGACCTTTCAAGTAGCAAGAATAATCTTAAGGACTAGGGCTCTCTCCTACTTCTAAAATTGCTCTAACAAATTATGAGTAACTTAATGTTTATTTTCATAATCATCTAATTTTGTGACAACCATTTTCCTTTTGACATTGCGAACTACTTTACTTGTGACTTAACCACATTTATATTTTGTGACTTCAATTCCACTAGATTAACTTTGGAATACGATACTATACCATTTACTTTTAAAAAATCTAACTTTATACTTTCACATGACTTTTATAAAAAGAATAAAACAAAGTGTATAAATATAAATACAAATATCATAAACTAAACTAAAAGATATTATATAAAAATAAATGAAGATGATAAGAATCATAAAATGAATCCGACACTTCACAAGGTCTTTCCAGCGAAATGGTCCAAAACTAAATGCGAATTGGCTTGGGTAACACTTGTCGAAAAATTGTAGGCCCTATCTATTAAAGAAAGGTTCCTATTCCACCATGCCAGTTGTTTGTGCCTTACTGAACCCACGCGCCTTGTCCTGCCAACATCTGTGTCCCGAGCCGCTGAGTCACTAACACAAATTAAATAAACGCTTCGTGTCCGCCGCCCTGTACTCACCTACATTCCATGCGTTTATGGGAAAGGCATTTTTAACTGAATATTTGGACTGTCAATGGGGTTTTCTAAAACAATTTGGTTGTAAATGCACAGAATAGGTATTTTTTGTTTATAATATCATTGTTTGTCATCTCTCAATTAGTTGCCAAGATTCAGGATTATCTTTAACTTGCAGTATTCTTCAAGTTTTTATACATAAAAAGAGAAGTCTCTAAAGAATAAATGCGTTGCGTGTACATTATTGAGCAAATGCGTAATTTTCTCGCCATTTTTTCTTTGTTTCTGGTACTGGGAAAGAAATTGAATGGTATATATTCCCCACCGAAGCCCACAAAGTCCATCAATCGCTCAATTCAATCCATTATTTTAGCTATTGCGAGCCCCAATCCTCCAAAAGTTCATTTGGCTCACCAATTTGTACAAATCCCTGTGGTTATTACAAATTTCTTTAAGCAGACAAGCATAGTCTAGACGGTTGAACTTACTACTGAACCGTGGCATCATCAATGGATTCTCAACTGCCAAAATCGGGTATGCAATCGGGAAAACCCTTGCGGCATCTTTTAATTTTGCAAAAATTGCCGAAGTCTTTCATTTCTGTTTTTCCGATTGGAAGAATTTCGTTTTAGTATGAATGCTTAATGTTTTGTTGGATCCACATTTAACCATGATTCATCTCTGCCTGTGTTTGAATTTCAAATGACAGAAGTTCGATTGGGTTATGTCGCTCATCACGATAACATGACTCCACTTCAAAAGCATGTGGCATTCTTCGACCGTAATAAGGACGGGATCGTTTATCCTTGGGAGACATATAAAGGTTCAACTCATAAATCTTTAATCTGTTTCTGATTTTTTTAATGTATTAGCCTCAGGGTATATATTTTTTTAAACTTTAGTAGATGGCTTAAATTACTCAAACCAATTGATAAAATGTCTTTATGGTTATTTTTAGGGCAAAACCTCTTGGATTTATTTTGTTTCATTGGGTTTTTAAATGAATAAATTATTTGGGATTTTATGGGATATTTTTCAATGTTTGAGAGTTCTGGATGTATCTGTATAATACTTTTAGTATCAAATTATTTCTCCTCCACAACACATTCACATTCTCAACCATAGGTATATATCAACGAATTTTCTGCATAATGTGACGTTTCAATTGTAACAACAATCAAATCATATACGAGGTGTCCAAACTATTGACAACTTGGTTGTAGTTCTGGAAACTATTACCAACTGCTACACTCAATAATATTAATTTTAAATTAGAGTTATTAATAAGGTGGTGATTCAATCCCCAGGTTTCCGTGCGGTAGGATTTGGGGTCATGAAATCCTTGGCAGCAGGAGTTCTGATCAATTTAACATTGAGCTACTCGACCCTTCCTGTAAGTAGAATTTTTGTCCAGTCCAATACTTTAACGCATGAATTTCACCCATGTCCTTAGAAACTGATCTGGATACATATTACAGGGACGGATACCATCACTACTATTCCCCATATATGTAAATAATATTAAGAGAGCAAAGCATGGAAGCGACTCAGGTGTGTATGACAAAGAAGGCAAATTTGATTCTCACAAGTTTGAAGCCATTTTCAGCAAACATGCAGGCACTCACCCAGAAAGACTTACGTGCTCTGAATTGGATACCATGCTCAAATCCAACAGGGAGCCCAAGAACGTTGGTGGATGGTAAGTAAAGTACCATACGTAGAATACATAGTAAAGTACCATAAGTAGAATACATTATCTCACATATAAAAAGAAAAATTCTGTTTTACAATAGTACAAATTGCATCTGTGTTTGACCAGGATTGCAAGCAAGGCAGAATGGGATTTCTTATATGATTTAGCCAAGGACGACAAAGGATATCTGGAGAAAGAGGCCATCAGAGGTGTTTATGACGGCACCTTATTCGAACTTTACGAAAAGAAGAATTCCTCCACAAATCCATGCTAAAAAGAAGATATTTTAAAATGCTGAATTCTCAACAGGATACAGACCCTATTCATAAATAATTTGTTATTGTACGAGTTATTGATTAATTTATTATAGTATGCCTTATTGTACCACTCGTTTCAGTAGAGTCTTCCTTTGTAAATTTTTTATCTGTTTGTTGTTAATTTTATATAGGGGAGAGGGGCTTATAGTGAGGTGGGCTTCAATAGTGGGGATAGAAGTAGTCCTCATGGCCTTATAGTGGAGCACCTTAATATTCAATTGTAAGACATGTTTTATCCATAAAATACACAAACTGACAAATCATGTGATGCCACATCGGTGCACCAATAAAACATGACTTAGTGCGCCATTATCAGTCTCACTTTTTTTCTTAGCCTTTTTGGATACCTCAACAAAAAACATGCAGATGTGGCATTATTTGATGATATGACCCTAAAATAAATTTTTTAAGTAGATTAGTTGCCAAATAAACTGTTGTACAAAATTGGGACTGATTTGAAATTTTCAGATAAAATTTCGAGAAACCAGAAGTTAAGGTGCTCCACTATGGGCTTCTCTCCCCTACTAACATGATAAATTCAATTCCACATTGAAAAAAAAAATGGATAAATGGATAAATAGATTTTGGATTTTAACTTTTAATTATTACCATAAATTATCATTCATGGTATAATGTGATAATTAAATCAATTTTAAGGTGTTATTCTAACTACCAATCTTCAAACTCTTAATAAGTCATTGAGTTCATAAACTTTGATCATGCACTAGATTGTTGAGCTTTCAAACTCTTAATAAGTCATTGAGTTCACAAACTTTGATCATGCACTAGATTGTTGAGCTTACAGGTTTGAATCATTCATCCTCCTAGATTCAAACCTCATTCATCCTGCTAGATTCAAACCTTGTTGGACTATTGAGCTCACAGACTCATAGCCTTGCTAAGCAACTAAACTCACCCATTAGGACTATTGCATTAATCCAAAGTAGTTATATTGGAGGTAAGGTCACTCATTTGTGGCAATCCCTCATTTGTCCTCTGCCATAATCAAGCAAAAGAATTCTTGAGCGATACTAAGCCAAAAAATTAGATCACAACTAAAAAGTATTATATTTTTATATTTTAGTACACTATAAATTATAGTGTATACAATACCACCATTTATTAGGAGATTATATTGATATGATCTTTAAAATAATGAAAAAAATAAAATACAAATAATAATATATTTTTATCATATTTACTTGAACAATATCAACAAAAAGAATGGTGACAACATGTACAATAATATATTTTATATTAACATTTATTGTTAACAATATTTTTTTTAATGAATAGTGCATGCATTACTAATTGAAAGATAATGTCAATAGATAATGTCAATAAGAATAATATATCGACATCAACAATACTAACAAGACTAAATATAATATTACATTATGAATTTTATAATACGAATAATAACAATATATCGATATCAACAATATTAAAAAGATTAATTTTATATTTCAATTTGTAAATCAGAAAAGCCAATTTTATTTTGTATTAATGTTATAAACCCTTTCTTAAATAATTATAAACTCTTTTTTAAATAATTATTTAAAATAAGAATAATATTTTACATTGTATGATTTTTTTTTGAGAATTGCTAAAGGGGTAGCTCCCATCATATTAAATATAAAGAAAGTTTATATCAAACATTACAAAGCCTTTTCATTAGGCCAGAGTAAAGAAATGGGTGCACAAACCCTCAATGGTCTTCTGCAATCTTTCTAGCTGAGCAGGTGAGTGGAGATGTTCGATTTGTGTTCTTTGTTTATAAGAGTCTTCATACTAATAATTTAATGGAGGCTCAAGCCATTCTATCGGCTCTGGAGTGTGGAAGTCAATTGTGATGGCGAAGGATCATATGTGAGTGATTCCCAAGTTGTGGTGAACTTTCTGAATAGGCAACATTTAGAGGATGTTAGCTGGCATTTGGCTTTGATTGTTGATCAGATTCTTAATCTCAGTGCTTCTTTGGAGTTTGTTACTTTCACTCATATTTCTAGAGAATGAAATGTTGTTGTTGATTGTTTGGCTAAATGGGTTTCTGATCATATTCATGATTGGAATTTGTTGGATTGGGGTCAGTTACCCCCGCATTTGTCTCAACAGTTAGATCATTTGGTGGAGCTTAATAGGACTATGTGATGCCCTTGCTTTATACTTCTTGTTTTAATAACATTTTTACCCCTCCTTTATGTTAACTTAGCCACATTCATATTTTGTGACTTCCAACTCCACTAAATCAACTTTGGAATGTGATCCTATACCATTTACTTTTTAAAAAACTAACTTTATACTTTCACACATTCAATTTAACACTACACAATTGGGCCAGGGAATCGAAATGGGCCCAAAACTAAATGCAAATTGGCTTGGGTACAATTAAAGCAAGGTTCCTCTTCCTGCCATGCCAGTTGTTTGTACCTTACTGAAACCACGCGCCTTGTCCTGCCAACGTCTGTGTCCCATGTCACCTTAGTCACTAACACAAGTTAAATAAACGCTTCATGTCCACTGCCCTGTACTCCTCTACATTCCATGCGTTTATGGGAAAGACATTTTTAACTAAATGTTTGGACTGTCAATGGGGTTTTCTAAAACAATATGGATGTAAACGCACAAAATAGGTGTTCTTTGTTTAAAATATCATTTTTCGCCTGGCGCCATGCCATAATTTGTTGCCAAAGATTCAGGATTCTCTTTAATTTGCAGTATTCTTCAAGTTTTTATGCATAAAAATAGAAGTCTCTAAAGAATAAATGCGTGGCGTGTACATTATTGAGCAAATGCGTGATCTTCTCTTCATTTTTTCTTTGTTTCTAGTACTGGAAAAGAAATTGAATATTATATATTCCCTACTAAAGCCCACAAAGTCCATCATTTCGCTCAATTCAATCCATTTTTTCGGCTATTGCGAGCCCTAATCCTGCAAAAGATCATTTGGCTCACCAATTTGTACAAATCCCTGTGGTTATTACAAATTTCTTTAAGTGCATAATCTAGACAGTTGAACTTACTACTGAACCGTGGCATCATCAATGGACTCTCAACTGCCAAAGTTGGGTATGCAATCGGGAAAACCCTTGCGGCATCTTTCAATTTTGCAAAATTTGCCGAAGTCTTTCATTTCTGTTTTTTCGATTGGAAGAAATTCGTTTTAGTATGGCTGTTTAATGTTTTGTTGGATCCACAGTAAACCATGATTCATCTCTGCCTGTGTTTGAATTTCAATTGACAGAAGTTCGATTGGGTTATGTCGATCATCACGATAGCATGACTCCACTTCAAAAGCATGTGGCATTCTTCGACCGTAATAAGGACGGATCGTTTATCCTTGGGAGACATAAAGGTTCAACTCATAAATCTTTAGTTCAAAAACTGATATTGAGACATTATTTGGGAGATTTGAATTTTTAGATTTCCATTTTGAAAACTTTGTGACCTTGTCATATGAACAACTTTTTGATTACTTACAACCAGTGTTACACAAAGTTTCAGGGACGGGACGGGGAACGCATCTTGGGGGCGTGGGGACGGGGGGTCTAAGTTTGGGGTGGCGGGGGGGTGACGGCGGGGGAGCGGTGCGCTAAAATACATATAGTACTTGAAAAATTAGTTATAAAAAGATGTATAACTAAAGTCTAAAGAATAAGTAAAGTTTAGAGTTTAAACACATTGCAATGATTTCATTGAACTAGTGAATATTGATTATTGTTGCTTGTAGGATATGCACAATATTGAATATTGCAATATTGTAGGATATGCACAAGATTGAAAAATGTAAAATGTAAAATGCTCTGCCTCTGGTAGAACATGTCTGGAAAATGTGAAAGCATGGGCAAGGCATGTGAATTGTTTGACTGAATACAATCATGCATTCAGCCAAACAGTTCACATGTCTTGCTCGTGCTTCCACATTTTGCAGACATGTTTAGTATTCTACCCAACAGTTATGAAATCAGAAAATGTGAAAATGTGAAAGCCCAGTAGTACCCTCTAGCTCTCACAAATCCATTGTCTCTAAGTCATTCAAGTCTCAAACTATATGCACGCACGGAAAGAAAATGAAAAGTAAAACAAAGTGAAATTTTTCTATGATAGACTATAGTAGACTTTGACTTAAGTTGACTCATTAGGGTAACAAAATAATATTAAAATTTTAAATTTAACTTTCTTTGTTTTTTAAATTTGAAAAAAGAATCATTTTTTTAATACATTTTTTATGGGGGACGTCAGAGACTTGGAAACATCCAGAAGACTCGGAGACGCTTGGAAGTCTCCTCTAAAAGAAACGTTCAGGGGATGATGGCGAAACGGGGAACAGTAGGGGGACGTTTCCTAGGCATCCCTGTGTCTCGAAAACATCCTCGTCTTGGGTTCGTCTACTTTTTTGGGGGGGACGTGTCACAGTGGAACCATGCTTACAACATATTGAAATGTAGGTATGGTTACATGGGTATCATTTACACTGCTCAAACATGTGCACTTGAGTTGAGATGCATTTGGAGATTTAAACTTTAGTTTTTATCTTGACCTTGTCATTTGAACACAATTTATTTCACTATTTACTATATATATACTTTTTATTGTGGAAGATTTGAATTCATCAATGTAATTACTACAACAAGTTCTATGTTGTTATATCAAGCGCCCTTCAACAATTTACAATAAATATTAATCTTACAACATTTTATTATAATAATTATTAATTGATATAAATTTATTACATTTTTAAATCATAATAATCTTTTCTAAGCAAATTAACTTATGTTTTAATAATTATTTTTACCATTGATCTTGGTAAAAAATTTTAAATAAGAGACAGGTTGTTGCAACACTAGATTTCAATACAAGTAGCAAAAGGATTAAGCTAAAACATGATCCATGGAATAAAGAGGCCGATCAAATTATCTTTGAAGTTTATTAGTTATTATTGTTACCTTATAAATAGAAAAGAATTGCACAACATAAAAAGATGATTTGGATTCTTTTTGAAACTTCTATTAACTTTAAGATGATTTTAATTGGCTTTTTAGTTTATTCATCTCTGTCTGCATCTCAACTTCATTTCTCCTACACAACACATTCACATTCTCATTCATATATATCAACAATTTTTCTGAATAATGTGACGTTTCAATTGTACAAAACAATCAAATCATATATGAAGAGTTCAAACTACTGACAACTTGTTTGTAGTTCTCTAAACTATAACCAACTGCTACACTCAATAATATTAATTTTTAATTAGAGTTATTAGTAAGGTGGTGATTCAATCCCCAGGTTTTTGTGCGATAAGATTTGGGATCATGAAATCCTTGGCAGTAGGAGTGCTGATCAATTTAGCATTGAGTTACTCAACCCTTCCTGTAAGTAGAATTTTTGTCCATTCCAATACTTAACCACATGAAATTTCACCCATGTCCTTAGAAACTAATTTGGATACATATTACAGGGACGAATACCATCACTACTATTCCCCATATATGTAAATAATATTAAGAGAGCAAAGCATGGAAGCGACTCAGGTGTGTATGACAAAGAAGGCAGATTTGATTCTCACAAGTTTGAAGCCATTTTCAGCAAATATGCAGGCAATCACCCAAAATGGCTTATGCGCTCTGAGTTGGATTCCATGCTCAAATCCAATAGGGAACCCAAGAACGTTCGTGGATGGTAAGTAAATTACCATAAGTAGAATACATTATCTCACATATAAAAGAGAAAATTTGTTTTACAAGAGTAGAAATGGCATCTGTGTTTGACAGTCGGGCTTAACCAGCACACTCTAAGCGTTGACTGCTTAGGTGGTTGGTGTGGGGCCCATTCCATCGATTTCCCTTTGCACTCCCCTTTGCACTCTCGTTAACTATTGCAACCAGCAACTAACTTCCCATTTCACGCTTATAATTCAAACCAAACTCAAAATCATGCCCGCGCAACAAAAGTTTGGTGAACTCGTAAAGAGTTTGATCATATAAGACTTAATGTAGCGAACAAAGGGCATGCTGAAATGCTTTGATAGATATGTATGAAAAATATAGAAGCATAGACAAGGGATGTGAACTGTTTGATCAGATGCCTCAAAGAAATGTCGTCTCATGGAATGCCATGATTCCAGGATATACAAAAAAAGAGGCAGGAACTTTCAAGCAAATGCAATTGGTAGTTGTAAAGTCGTACTACACAACCTTTGCCAGCAGCCTCCATGCTTGTCCAAAAATTGGAGCTTTCGAACAAGGTATGGACATCCATCAAATGATGGACAGAGGAATTTTGTCAGATGTTGTAGTTGCAAATACCCTAGTAGTTATGTATGCAAAATGTGGAAGCATAAACAAGGATGGTAACTGTTTGAAAAAATTCCTAAAAAAAAGTTGTTTAATGGAATGTCATGATTGTAGGATATGTCGAATGTGGAAGCATAGACAAGGCACATGAACTGTTTAACATAATTCCTCGAAGAAACATGTTCTCGTGGAGTGCCTTGATTATAGATTATTCACAAAATCCACTTTTTAAAAAGGCTTTAGGAACTTTCAAGCAAATGTATTTAGCAGGTGTAAAGATAGACTTTGCAACCTTTGCCAGCATCCTCCTAGCTTGTGCCAAAATAGGAGCATTGGAACAGGGTATGGACATCCATCAAAGCATTAAGGATAGAGCAATTTTGTTTGATGTAGTTGCAACTGCTCTAGTAGAAATGTATGCAAAAAGTGGAAGCACAGACAATGGTCAGGAATTGTTTTGTAACGATATAGGAATTCTACATTCTTATTTTATTCTTCATTTCTTCAAAATTGTAGCACTCTTTTCTTTGTTGTTTTTTTTCTTTTGATAAAAATGCAAATTACAAAGAGAGTGCAGTGAAAAACTGCAAAAGAAACTTACAACCACATGACAACAGTAGCAAAGTTAGCTATAGCATTAAAAAATACACCTGAAACATGAAAAAGACACCAAGGTGCCCCAAAAAAGGCTACAACAATAACAAGTACAAACCTAAGAGTGGTAGCAACAGTTACAACAGTCCTGAAATAGACTGTCATCAATAATATGCCATCAATAACATGTACAACAGTTTGAGAACATGGCAACAAAAAAAAAACATTTACAAGCAACAACGAAGAGAATCAGTCTTGAAAATAGGAGTTTAGACCTTGCGCTATCCTAATCTTTCATTTGCAGAGCAGTTGGTTAATTTGAAGTTTGATATGTTGTATTTGAAAGTCAATCCTTAAGTTCTTCTCAACCTCAGCCTGCAGATGAGAAAAAAGAGTAATCAAACAATAAAAAATGTATGAATAAATCCCATGAAGTGCAGCTCCCTAGTGATCTATGTAGTTATTAAAGATAGCTTTACACCTATTTCACCATATATAAGATAAAATGACATGTCTAACTCCATCAACAATGATATTATGATGCAACCCAACCCCAAGAAGAGCTTCTTTCCAATTTAACTGATGCCCAAAGATAGCTGGTAAGTCATTAAAATCCATATTCCATTGCCTTTTAACAGATTGGCATGTCAAAAAAATATGCCTTATATTTTCTTTCCTTCGATAGAAGGGACAATTAATTGGTTGGACCATCATACATTTCAGCCTGTACTCAATGGGCAGTTTGCAATGTAAAACCTTCCAAACAATTAATTGAGCATCTGTATTAGCCTTAGATTTCCAAATCTAAGCAGATAATTTAGCCCAAAAAATTTCATTGAACCTACAATTCCACTTGGAATTCAATCAAGATCTTAAGAACAAATTTGGAAGCAACTGCAAGTAGGCCTTTTTCAAAGGAAAGAAAAGAAAATGATATGTGGACATCCATAACCAATCTTTGTAAAAGTTACAATGGATAGGAGTGCATATTTTCATGGTTAGATTAATCGGAACCAAAGACTGAACAAAAATTAGAAACACCTTGTATTTATTGCTAAGATTAAATCAGGCTTTGACAGAGTGCCATGCCAACCAACTCATAGTATGAAAATCCCAAAGATCTCCAACATTATGAACCCATTTTTTGAACAAAGAATAGGAATTCTTTGGAAAACTTAAAGCAAGAGGTTGATCTTGATAGAGGATATGCTTATTCCACCAAATGGAGGATGTAGAGAAGTTGAAGCCATGTTGAAGTGAGTTATCTCTCCATTTTAGAAGATGACAAGTGTGTTGCCAAGCTCTCCAAATAGATTGGAGGGGAGGGGAAGCTTTTATAGAGAAAAAAAGGTGCATGAAGGATTTTTTCAAGCCAACCCACATGCTTCCATTTGCCTTTAACAACAACAAGGTGAATATGATTTCGTATCATAATCTTCCACTATTCATTCCCATGGACAACCCGGATAATCCATTTGGTAGCCAAGCAAAATCCTTGAGTTCTTGGGTCTAACAGGCCCAAGCCACGGTCTTTGCATTTAGGTTGAATACAATGAGCCCATGTTGTGTAAATAAATCCTTTATTGCCATCCCATTTGGCCCACAAAAATTGATGGATAATTTTGATTAAATCATCATACCCATTTTTTTATGGCATCCAGCATGAAGAGTAATAAACATGTGTAGCAAGAAATATTTTATTGGCAACCTGTATTTTCCTAGCCAAAGAGAGAAATTTATTTCCCCAGCTGAACAACTTATTCTTGACTTTATTGAGGTACCAATTCCACATGTTAGAAAGAGAAACTCCAATACCAAAGGTATACCAAGATATCTCATTATTTCCCCATGCTTAATTTGTTTCCATTCATGGGGAATCCAATGGAGAGAAGACCTAGATTGAGTCATCAAAAATTTGGTTTTATCATGTGCGAGTTTAGACCCTGAAACAACGCAGTAAAGATCAAGAATTTCCATAGTGTTGGAGATATTTTGTTCATAATTTTGGAGAAATAATAGGCTGTCATCAGCATAATGAGGATTAATAACCGTAAAGTTATCATAAATAGATATTCCTATGATCAACCTCATATCATGAGCACCTTGAAGTAAATAACCCAAAGCATCAGCTGTAAGGACGTAAAGATAAGGAGCCAATAGACAACCTTTCCAAATAGATCTTTGTAAAGGGAAAGGAACTGTCATCACATTATTGATGATAATCCGAGCATTAGCATCTGTAAACAACATTTGAACATGAGCTCGAAGTTTGGATCCAAAACCCAACCAATCAAGCATTTTAAGAATAAAGCTCCAATGGATTCTATCATAAACTTTGTCGAAATCAAGTTTAATCAAAAGAGCATTTTGAGCAGATTATTCAGTCCATGCACAAGTCTCCCATGCTAACATAAGGTTTATCAAGAATGAATCTGCCAGCGATAAATCCAATTTGCTCAGCTCGAACAATTCTTTGCACCACTGGTTTGATCCTTATGGCCAAGGATTTTGCTATAATCTTGTATGAAGTGTTAAGAAGAGTGATAGGACACCAACCAGAAACAGAGTCTTCTCTTTTCCCTTTAGGAAGGAGTTTAATTATGTCGCCATTAATAATAGGACCCAATGATCCATTTTTAAAAGCTTCCAGATATAAAAAATACAAATCATCCTTAATGTGTTGCCACATAGCTTGGTAAAATTTCATAGGAAGGCCATCACTACTGGGACTTTTGTAAGGGGCCATAGAAAAGAGGGCCTTCTCCAACTCTTCTATTGTTAAGATTCTATCCAGATATTGACTATAATCAGAGTCTATTTTGGTAGGAATATAAGTTTTAACCATATCCTCAAGGGTTTGTTGAATATCCTGCCATTGATCATCTTTGAATATATTTTCATAAAATCATTTGAAGATATATTACATATAGCAGAAGGATTGGATTGAAGAGCATTGGATTCATCCCTTATCACACAATTTTTTTTTTTTTTATGCTTGTAGTTGAGATAATTAAATAAATATTTAGTGCCTTTATTGCCTTCTTTTATCCAGTGTAGTCTAGATCGAATTTTGGCCCCTTGCCCTTTGTAATTGTCAAGTTTGCGCAATTGAGCTTCTACAATAGCAATAGAAGTTTGAATTCTAATATTGCTAGGATCATCATTAAGGTGTTTTCTAGCTTGGGCAAGTTTTCCTTGAAGGGATTTTTCCTTACGTTTACATTGCCCAGCCATCTTCTTGCCAAAGGATCTTAAAAAGTTAGTACATTGAGTAATGGTCGTGCACCACCAATCAATCCATGACTCCCCTTCATCAGGTTTAGAGAAAGAGTTCCAAATCCCCACAAGAGCAACAAGACAAGCAAGATTCTTTAGATGTGAAACATTTAATTTGAAAGGAAGAGAGTTGTTGTTTGAAGTTTGCGACGAGTATATGCTGTAAATAATAGGATAATGATCAAAAAGAGTGGCAAAAAAATCCACTTGAACATAAAGGCCTTCTGAATCTTGAGCCAAAGGTAAGCCAGGGGAAATATAAAATCTATCCAACCTGCTCATCTTCATGTCCTCTCCAATTCTACAATTAGACCAAGTAAACCAATTTTTGGATTGATTGGGAGGCTCGTCATGGATGAGATCTATCACATGTAATAAAAGTATCTATCTTAGTTTTTTTTTTTAAGTCACATGTAATAAAAGTATGGTTGCACTCTACAGGTCTGTCAATATTCTTATATTAAAATTTAACTTTGTTCTTTTTATTAGCAACCTCAATTTTTTCAATAGGTCCTTTTATTATTTTCCATCAATTAGTTTATCTAATTTCCATCTTTCATTCTTATTATCTTTAAATGTCTTTGAACAATCTTGTTGTTCATAAATTGAATTGCTAGTAATCAACCAATTTCTTAGTTTGTTATCATTTCCCAATCAAATCCCATTTAGATTGAGAATTTAACTTAAGTAAGACATGCTAAGCAATCTAACTAAAAGGAAAAAGAATTTTGTTATTTAGTTCATAGAAAATTTTGAGTGTTTGGGTTAACTTAAGTAAACCTATTTATGATAGATTTGTAGTTGAATCTTAAGATAGATAATTGAAAAGGATTTCGTATGCTTAAATTATGTAGACTATCTATTTTCTATCTATATTTGTGGTGAACTTGATATAAATCTTAACCTTAGTTATTTATTCCTTTCTTCATCTTCAAAAGAATTTTTTTCTCTAAACAACAAACTCATTCATTAATGTCAAGTTAATTCTACTTATACTTTTAAATTTTATATCATTCAACAAAACTTTCTTTTTGAGTAAACATAAACATAGTCACAACATATAGACTTTATCACAATTAGTTTAGTGCCCATTTACTACACTATTGTTTGTCTTTTATTTTCACCTATAAATAAAAACTCTACATTTTTCTACTCAAATTTCCCATAGTATATGAGGATGTATCATTTTGATGTTCTTTGATAGAAATTATTGTCCTTCCTTCTTTGACTATCCCTTCCTCATACATTATCTATTATAGGAATCCTCACCTAAACTTGTCCATGTATTTTCCTTCATTACCCTTCCTCCCTTCCTCCATTGTCATCCACCCACATGTTGTCCCACTCTGCATGTCTCACAATGAGGACCACTTTGATAATGAATCCCTATTAAATTATTATAAGTTTGCTAGTCGACAAAATTGATCACCACTTGTCTCTCCTCCAAATTAGCCTACTTGACAATGTCACCTACTCCTTAACAAATATCACCATCACCCATCTTGAGCCTGGCTAGGGATATCACAAGGGATAGGATAAATTGTCCACACTCTTCTCTCTTTATAGTCTAGTTCTCCTACATTCATCCCTCTCTTCTAGCCAACTTCTATTCTTTTTCCTACCACTCAATATTCCTTCACCTAAATTTTCATCCTTACTCCTCATCCAACCCACATTCCTACCATTTATGTCTCTCACTCCATTCCTCCTTTTAACTATGATAATGTTCCTTTAGGTAACCACTTTCCCTCTGATGATCCCTATGTGTCACCCTTTCAACCCTTCATTTATCTATCTTGATCCTCTCTTACCACTATTGTCACTTCCTCTCCTATCATACCATTAACCTCACAACCCTTGCCACACTCTTACCAAAACATGATTTTTTTGCATCTACCCTCAGTGTCCCAACCTATGCTCCTAACCAACTATCATTTACCACCTAGTTCAAAAAATTTCAATAATCAAATGCTAGCTATCTATTCTTCCATAATCTTAAACCCTAGGGGATGGAACTTTAAACCTCCTTCACAACATAATATGTTTGGCTATAGTAAATCACCCAAAAGAACTATGAAGTGGTTTTTCTTATCATTGCCCTAGTCTTCCAGTTTCCAGTTTCCTTTTTTTGATTACGGAAGTGTTTGGGATAATGTAAGACCGGTCGAGAAGGCAGACAATGTGCCACGGGGTGGCTGCATGGCTTTCCCTTGTCATTTTTATTTTTGGAGGAGCATCCAAGACACGTGTTGGGATGAAGGAAATTTTCTACAAAAACATTCTTCGGAAAGCATAAGTTTCTGACCACGTGACGTGTCATCTCTCTATCAAAGGAGGACTATGTCTTTTAAAGTAATATCTTTTAAAGACTGACAGAACTTGTTGTTTTCTCTTTCCTTGTTTCTTGGGAGGGAAGCTTCCATTCGATGCTTCGAGATGATGTAATTAGTCAACAGGATTCATTCATTGAACTATTGTTTTTAAGATTTGATCGGGTATAGGCCTCTTTCTTTAAAATACCTGAAAGACATTAATGCAATAGCTGAAGAGTTAATGCAAATATATTTCATGACCTGACCAAGGGGTTACAAATCAAATCGTGAGCTATCAGGTATCAACATCTAGCAGCAATTACTTCTGAGCTGAGGCGGTGTTTTCTTTCTTCAGCAGCTATAAAAGGGGGGCAACAACAAGAGAAAAAGAGGATTTTTCTAGGAGGAATTGTTTTCTTTGTTAAAAGAAGTGTTTCTTTGTTAAAAGAAGTGTTTCTTTTTAGTTTTTCTTAAATTTTTAAGAACTATTTTTTCAGAAGCAAGTTATAGAACTACTTTATTTTGGAAAATTATATCTATTAAGGTTTAAACTATTATCGAGTTGACATCCGACCTCTGTTTCAAAGTTTAGTTTTAATTAAAGTACGAACTATTGAGGGGAATTTATTGAGACTGTGCATGTAAGGCCTTTTTCAAGCTTTCTTTCTTTATATTGTCATTTTGAATGAAACACCGCGTCCTGCAAGCTATATCCTTGTAGTTTAAATAGCGGGTTTCTATGCTTTATGCTCGTGTGATGCAATAGTAGTTTAGAATAATTGGACTATGTCATTAGACTTTTTCTATTTTTCTAAAAATTGTTAATCTGTTGTGCTATGCTATATTAGGAGACAAAGTTCTTGTAATTTTTGAAATATTGTTCTTTTACTCTAAGGAATCTTTATGTTTCATCAGACCTCAATGAACACTTCCTGTGGAAAGATCTAAAAGTCTACACTATGCTTAAAGTTAGTCTTTATTTTTCATTGTCTTTCCAATAATGAGGGGTTGTGGCATTTTGTGTCCTTTATATCAATCATAGGAATAACTTGGGTTCAAAATGTGGTAAAAGCTTTGGCGCATTGCCTTTTATGTTTTATATTCACATTTCCTTTCTCCCTTATCTCAAAACCCTGAAAGAAGAAATGACTTTCTATAAAAAAACCTGGAGGTATTTAGTGAGACGCAATTTGTCCCCCACTCATTGAATTTCTCATAAGACTATTGAAGAGGCACAAGTTTTGATGATCAACAGTTATTTTTCTAGCACACCCGATGGGACCAAAGTTTTCCAAATGCCTGATTAGAAGTCAAAAATATCCCTTAAATCAGGCTAAGGAAGGAAATTGGAAGTTTCATGCCCAGAGTCCAAACAAGAGCATCCTCGAGAGGTCACTTCTAGTACTCTTAGTTTGCTACCTCAAATCTTAGAAGGAGAAGAACTACAGATTCTATATCACCTGTAAGGAGTAATAGGGCGAGAAGTTAGAGCCCATTATCTAGAGCCTTATCTACTCCACCTGGAGGCTTAAATTTTTAGAT
Source organism: Sequoia sempervirens (assembly GCA_007258455.2). Lineage (NCBI taxonomy): Eukaryota > Viridiplantae > Streptophyta > Pinopsida > Cupressales > Cupressaceae > Sequoia > Sequoia sempervirens. The sequence goes on along the minus strand of VDFB02320058.1, from coordinate 182,538 downwards.
AATATTGTCTGTATATTTGATTCATAGGAATCTTTTCCTCATGGATCAAGTACCTCCTCCTACTCCTAGAAATTTTGTAACATGGGACAATGGTAGACTATTACAACCTCCCACACCCCCAGATGTATGGCCTTCCATACCTGTTAATGCCCTCAAGACTATTCCAAAGTTTTTTGAAGAAGAATTTAAAACCCCTTCTGAACACCTTCAGGATATAGCAAAGGAAAATGTCACTCTAAGGTTGTTAGTTGCTTCCTTTAAAGGAAAGGCCCAAAATTGGTATTGATCTTTGGTCTCATGTTCTATCATCTCATGGGACCAGCTCGGACAACGCCTGTTTGAATGATTCTCTAAAAAAGGAGACCATTCCTCACTTGCTGGATCAATTAATTACCATCAAAAGGGCTCTGAGAGAAGCCATGAATGACTTCAACACTAGGTTCGATAAAACTTGGCGGAGGATTCTTTTGACTTCTCACGCCCTAGCTGTGATGGCGTTCATGTTCTATCTGAAGGCTATCAATCTGGACATTGTCGTTATGATAACTTCCATGGGGGGAGATATCTTGCCCGATGCTTATGAGTTGGCGGTACGAGTAGAAAATAGTCTGATTGATGTTGGGAAACTCCCGCTACGACCTCCTATTCCTATGTTCGCAAAACCCTCCAGAACATTACAAGAAGGAGCTTGTTGAGGTATGCCCTCTATACAAAGTAGCACGTCAGATATACCCCAGTCTATGTATATGTATCCTTTTCGTAAAGTAACATGTCAGGTTCAAGTTTAGTCACGACCGACATTAATGACATGAAAAATCTCATGCGAACTCTTGTTAATGAATTGGTCATTCTCAAACACCAGCAGGTAATGCCTCTGAAGGTGGACACTCAGACCTATAGTGGAAGCAAGCTTCCTTATCAACAAAACTCATACCAAGGTCTTTCCTGGGGAGGAAGCCAACAGACGACATCCACAAACCAGATAGTTTTGGTCACCATGCCACTTCAAATAGTAAAAGGTAGTCAAAGTAAATAATTGATCCCAGGCCAGAATAACTTGGTAGAAGAGGATAACACATGGTGCCTCACCTATAATGACGGTCATTTCCCATAAAATTTCTTGAAGGAAAATATGCAAAAATGGATGGAAAAACAAAGAAGCAAAGGCCCACCCCTGAATACAAATGAATGTGGGTCATCCGAAATGGAGAATGCTCATTTTGGAGTGGAATTGCAAGGGACATCCTTGGAACAAGGAGCAGACATAGCACCTTATCAAACGTTATTCTCATGGTTGGAGGAAGAATATGCAATATATGTAAATAGGGCTTTGATGACTGGCATTCCGTCAGTACGGTCTGATTACAACACGAGATCTAAAAGAAGGTTCACAGGGGAATATGTACCACAAGCCCCGCCACGTCTGCAGCCACAACAATTGTTCTCCCCAAAGAGGCAGGTTTTGCCACCCGTCGTCCAACCTCGTTCATAGCCACATAACATACCATCAGCAGAAAAGGAGGCAAATAAAGCACTAGGCTTAATCATAATGGAACGTTATCTCCCAAAAATAAAAGAAATACCACTATTTAAGCCAAATGCCCAAGCAGTTGGGACACTTAACATGGTGGAGCAATTGAAGAAGGCACCTATCAATATGTCATTATGGGACATCATATCAATTCCCAAGTAGAAGACCCTACTTCAAGAAGCATTAAAAGTGGAAGGGGAAAGTTTTTAGGCAAGTGTGACTCAGTTGAACAATCAAAGTGGAAATGATAGATATGTACTTCCCCCTCAGACTTTGAAAGCAACGGCTTATACAAATAACATGAGCAGTGTTAAGGAAAAAGAGGTAAGCAGAACAAAGCCCATGCCTTTCTTTTTAACGCTTATAGTAGGAGAAAAATTGTTGCATAATAATATGATTGACTCGGGGGATAGCACGACTGTTATGCCAAAACAAGTGGTCGATGCTTTAAGGCTTAAGTTTGAACCCCTTGAAAGGGAAATCATGCAGCTAGATGGAAAAGGGGTCTTGACCATGGTTCGGATAAAAGATCTGTCTTTAACCCTTTTCTCCTGCCCAAGCCAAATAGTCACTTAGGAAGTGGTAGTAATAGACATCCCACCAGTTTTTAGGATGTGTCTATCAAGGGATTTCACCGCTAAACTTGGTGAATATCTAGCACTTGATTGGTCCCACTTGATTTTAAGGACTAAGCAAGGGGGAAAAATGAAGATTCTTTCAGAGCCTTTGCATCCCAAACATATTACAGACAATGTGTTCCAATGCTTTGAAGCTGCACACACTGCTATATCTCAATAGGAGAAATATTGCACATTGAAATGCTAGAGGATGAAGAGGACACAAGTGAGAAAACTCCTGAAGAAGAAGTGTTGCTTAACTAGTTCATTGATGTTGATCCATTCGGCAACTTCCATGTGACCGGGCTCGACACTTATGTAATTTTTGATGATGATCAAACTTTTTCAAAACTAGTAAAGGACAAGGAGAAATTTGATGACCCGTCTGATAATCGGCTATGAACTCTTTTATTTTACAGTGCCAAGTGTAAGGCAGGCATCGATGCAGGTGTCCATTTACTCTCTCCAATAGGATCTGAGATACTCAGAGCTTACCATTTTATGCTCTTGTGTTCGAATAATGATGTCAAATATGAGGCCTTAGTTCACAACCTAAACCTTGCACAAAGAGTGAGTATAAAGAGAATATAATTTTTTGGAGATTCAAAGCTGGTGGTGAGCCAGGTTCGTGGCCAAGCAGCAACAAAATAAACCTGAATGAGGTCATACAAACACTGAGTCTGGGACTTGATTGAAAGTTTTGAAGCCTTCAATATACAAGTTATTCCCCGATCCCAAAACAACATAGCTGATCAAATGGCATCAGTCAGATCACAATTCAGACCAACTTCTAACTCAATTAGGAAAAACGCAGTTCAGGTCATTATCAGAACCCTCAATTCTGGACAATGACAAAAATTAGCAGGTTTTCAATGATGATACTCAAATAACCACCTTCATACAAAAGGAAAGAATGATTCCTAACACTCCAACCCTAGGAATGAAATTCTCTGATGGGCAGGTCATCCAATTAAAAGGGAATAAGCTTCCAAGAGGATTGATTTCCCTTGAGAATCTTTTTTACTGTGAAGATGCAAGAAATGACAAATGAAGGTTCATGGCAGATGAAAGAGATTATGAAGAACTTGATGTCGAGAGTGCCAGAAGGTTGAAAGTTGGAAAAGGGATTCTAACTAAAGATAAAGAAAGACTAAGGGATCTTTGTTATGAATATGATGGAGTTATGGCCTGGACTTCTGATGAGCTTAGAGGTTACAATCCTAGTATAATTCAAGATACCATCAACCTGGAGGATGGGTCTAAACCTATCCAATAGAAGCAAAGCCCTGTCAACCCGAAGATTGAGGCATTAATGGCACAAGAGCTTACCAAGCTGGTTGAGTCCAAGATAATATATCCAATCAAACATTCTACTTGGGTGTCATACTCAGTACCTATCCGAAAGAAGAACGGTGATATCAGACTTTGTGTCAATTTCTAAGATCTAAATAAAGCATCACTTAAGGACCATTACCCCTTGCCTTCAATGGAGCAGATTCTATAGACAGTAGATGGGTTTGAAATGTTTTCACTACTTGACGATTTTTCAGGATATAACCAGGTATATGTGAAGGAGAGCGACCAACACAAAACAACGTTTACCACTAAGTGGGGAACGTTTGCATATGCTAGAATGCCATTTGGCTTGTCAAATGCTAGCATAAAATTTTCAACAAACAATGGATATCGCTTTCAAAGGTTTAATTAACCTGGTCATTCTGATATATTTAGATGGCTTAACAGTATTTTCAAAATAAAAAGATGATCACTTAATTATCCAGAAATGTCAACAGTTCGAGATTTCTCTGAATCCAAAGAAATGTGTCTTTGGAATGCCTCAAGGTAAGCTACTTGGATTTGTAGTCTCAAAAGAGGGGATATCAATAGATCTCGAAAGGGTTAGGTCCATAACGGAATTACCTCTACCAATAAACCAAAAGGGACTCCAGTCATTCCTAGGGAAAATCAATTTCATCAGGAAAATCGTTTATGATGTCACTGGTATTGTAAGACCTATTATGCTAATGCTTAAAAAGAATTTATTGTTCAAATGGACCCCTGAAGGGAAAGAGGCCTTCAAGCAAATAAAGATAGCAATTTTTGTCACTCTAGTCTTAGCTAATCCAGATTTTTCCAAGGATTTCCTACTCTGTGTATAGTGTTCAGGATAGTATAGCTTCAATACTCACTCAGAAAGGCAGTAAAAATGAAGGAGAACATCTTGTTGCATTCCACTCTAGAACTTTGAAATGGTATGAGATGAGGTACAACTTTGTGGAAAAACAAGCTTTTTCCATAGTAAAAAGTTCAAAGAAATTCTGACACTTGGTGTCAGCCAATAAAATCAATTTCCTCGTAGCACATCCTAGTGTTTAGGAGTATATCATTGAGGGTGATATCACCAAAAAAGGAGAAAAATAGAACACCAAGATCCTAGAGTATGATGTAGATATCCAACCAACTAAGTTAGTCTAGGGAAGAGGTCTATGTGAATATATCGCACAAGAAACGAGTCTCATGGCCGAAAGAGAGACCGATCGTGTGTACTTGAATCAATTTGAATTCGACGAATCTTGGGTTGCTGATCAGACACAACACATGCAAAAGGGATATTACCCAACCAGTATGTCATCCAATAAAAGGAGGTACTACCATCTGCAAGGTGCAAGGTATGTACTAATTGAAGATGTACTTTTTAAAAGGAATTATGATGGTATGCTACTCTGATGTCTGGACACTCTACAGGCAAAGAGGGTTCTTAACGAATTTCACCATGGTCCTGAGGGTGGGCATTTTTCTACCAAGACCACCGCTTTGAAAATAATGAGGGTAGGATATTATTGGCCCTCTATGTTTACTGAAGCACATCATTTAGTATAGAGGTGTACTCGGTGCCAATTTTTTGTTGGAAAAAGGAGGAATGTTGCTCAACCCTTGAGCCCTAGTGTATCTGAGGAACCCTTTGCTCAATGGGGTCTGGATTTTATCGGTATGATAAACCCTATTTCAAATGTCGGACATAAGTGGATCCTCATGGCGACTAATTACTTTATAAGGTGGGCGAAGACGTAGCCTTAAAAAATGTGACAGAAGGAGAAATTGTTAATTTCCTGGAAGAACTGGTGACCAGATTTGGGCTACCCAAAACTATCATATCCGACAATGCTCAAGCTTTTATTGGGTCAGGGATGTTAGATTTTTCTATTTGACATGAAATTTTTCTTAAAACTTCATCAAATTACTATCCACAAGGGAATGGGCTAACAGATTCCACCAACAAAAACCTAATTAGGTTAATCAAATGCATCAGGTTAGAGTGGCAAAGCGATTGGCACACGCATCTACGAGCAACTCTGTAGGCGGATCAAACTACCCCAAAGCAAATTCTAAAAAATTCTCCTTATGAGTTGGTGTACGGAAAATAGGTTGTAATGCCCATCTCCATAGAAATACCTGCTCTACAACTACCGAAGGCCCTGGAAGTTAAATAAAATAGTGAAATGGAAGTACAACTAGCAGAACTCCTCAAATTGGAGGAAGACAGAGAAAAGGCCCATGAAGCCATGATCAACTGTCAACAAGCAGTCAAGCAATGGTTTGACAAAAATGCCTCTAGTCCAGAATTCAAGGAAGGGAGCTTAGTGCTAAAATATGATGAACGTACTGCAAAACTAGGACAACACACAAAATTTGAAGCACTGTGGAAGGGACCCTTCTGAATCAGTGCATGTAAAGAAAAGAACGCATATGAACTTGAAGATATGGAAGGCAATGCTTTAGGTATACCGATGAATAGTATTTATTTGAATATTTTCCATTAGAATGAATAGTTCTTTGAAAACTTTAACAGTTATGTATCATATGTAAAATTTTGTAATTATTTCAAAGTTTTTATAGAATAAAACCTAGGAGGAACACTAAGAAATAAGTAGCTTGTATTATATTTATCAAAAATTCTACATATATGCAAGCCCAAGGCTCGAATTCAAACATGAGACTCTCTTGAGCGAGCCCAAAAGGATTTACAAGCAAAAATTTTAGAAGGAAGGAGTAATGTGAAAAAGTAGTCTGGAGGCACCCTCAGCCGTCACCTAGGAATGAGAAGAAGCCCACTATCGGGCCTTCTTTCTTTTTCTTTCTTTCTCTTCTTCTCTGCCTGGTTACAAAAGGAAGGCCGAAGAACACAATGGACATGAATGTAGGCCCAAATCCTACTCATTACTACTCTAAACCAAGAAGTTAAAGTGTTTTCTCTAGGCCAACCCTGTAACCCGCTCCACACCAAACTCACGAAGCAGAAAAATGGTCGTTAGCAGTGAAGAAAATTGATGTGTTGTAACGTCCATAGTGCAGAAATCAAAGAGAAAGGGTAGCTGAGGCACGTCTATACCGAAGTCCACATGCCTTCGAAGGTCCATGGCACTCAGGATGCCAACACCAGGGATGGCCACTTGCACTATTTCTCTAAGCCCTTCCATCAGCGAGGTGTCAAACATCTCTCGACATAGCTCAATTATCATAGGTGTGAACACGTTTAGATCCAACAGTGAGGCCACAAAGCAAGAAAGCACATTGCAATTGCTCTGAAGCTGGTTCTCATCAGTAACAAATTCAGTACCCACCACCCATTTGAATGCAATCATGACAAGTGGGTCACATTTCTTGACCAACCGTTTGATACGGTCACCAATAATTTCTCCTGCAAAGCTATATTGCGGCCTCTATGGAAGGAGTCAACTAGGAGTTCCCAAGCCAACAAACATTTTGAAAAAGTGGCGAATTATATCAAAATGGAAAGAAAGCAGGCGGAAGGCCAACTAAGTTAGAGAACTTTATGTTCAAATGAATGTTGCAAAAGGTGGCATGACTATATATAGAAAAGGCTGACAAGCAAAATTGATCAACGAAATATTTGTTTTTAGTTGGATGGAAATGGGAAAATTTGAGGCAAAACGGACCAAAGTAGATAAATCATACGGAGGATCCCATAGAATTTATCAAGAAATAAATTGGGGCATTGGGAGTAAATGCTCTAGCATGCCAATTATTGATGTGTGTCCATCACCATCATCAATGCCAATTATATCATTAATGAGAAAAGACGGGGTTAACGCGTTTTAAAAGAAAAAATCTCTGACATATTAATGGTTACATTTTTCAAGGGTACTTTGCACCACTTCAGCACGTTTGGTGCAACAGAAAGCACACTTCTCGAGGAAATTTTTCTTTTTAATTAAGAGGCAGCGAAAGGAATGTACTAATTTCATCCTCGGGACATTTTTGGCATTCCTAAGGGATACGGATCTTTAATCCACGCATATCATCCCAGTTGCAACATTTAATAGCCCAACAGTAATAGCACAGTTTTGAGTGCATATACCAGTAAAACAATTGATTACACTCAAACATATGTTTTTCTTTTGAAGGAAAAGGGTTGCTAACCGTTAGTCCTAAAGGTTTTCTGTAACTTCTGATATAGTCATGGCGGAACCCTCAACTTCTGGAAGACAAGCCACAACTCCAAACCAATGACCTAGTTATGCCAATATTTTTGGGCGAAAGTCTTTCACCAACGCCCCAACTATAGAGGAGCGACCTTTCTAGTACTGCAAGAAGGTTCCCATAGATAATCCTGTGAAAAGAGAAGCAGTACAAGATATCGCTGACAATGTCTTTGATCCCAAGTTGTCAGTCAACCCTAAAAGCCTCAGAGAAGGTGTGTTTTAGAGAAAGGAAAAGTATGGGGCTTATGAGGGTTTTGTGCTTTGGCTATGGGATTGCAGTTTGCCACAGTTCATGTTGCCCGTTGTACATCTGTGCCCTAAATTAGTTGATGCATGTGCCAGGAAATTTGACGAGGTAACAGGGATTATCCAAAGCGGCAGGGTTAGGGTTACTATTTCTGCTCAAGCCATACAGGATATGCTATGTATCCCTACAGCCTAGGATTTTGAGTTGTTTAATGAAGAAAAGATGGATATTTTCAGGGAAGAAAAGGCCAAAAGAACAAAATTTTATGAAGAAGAAACAAGGGAATGGCCAGATAGAGGCCATGTCCCTTTCCCTCTACCATATGATATATTCAAGAGGGACACTTAGGTGGTATTTTTGATGTTGTCTTGGGTATTTGGTCTTGACGATGATGCCTAGGTTCTTCCTTTTTCAGTTTGACTTAACTTTTGAGCTAAAGAGAGAAAAATTCCATAGGCACTATGATTTTGCTGAGGTGATAGCTGGGAACATGTTGAACCAGCTAAAAAATTACAGGACTAATTCTAAATTCAGGTACCCTTCCTTCTTAGCTCATTTAGTTTTGCATCAGAATTTTGAATATTTTGGGAAAAATGTGCTAGTGTCTAGGCTAGATGAAAGGAATTGTCTTCAGTTGGTTTTTGTGTGGACCCATCTACTTTCTAAAATAGGGGATTATAATGGGTTTGCGGATTAATTTTTGAGGCCTGTACTCCAAGAGTTGCTACCCCGCTTAGGTGTAGATTTCACATTTATCAGATTTCATGGTTTTCCCAATGAGTCTTTTCGACTGCCTAGGTTTGTAACAGATAGAGTTTTCACAATGAAAGCATGCCGCCAGTAGACCGTTGTCGAAAAAATATATGGCATAGGAAGAAACAAGACGAAGTTGTATCCGCTCCCTCTCAATATTGCTAACAGTTAGGTATCACTTACAAAGCGATTTTGTGAGGAAGAACTCAAGAATCTATTAGCAGCTTTGAGCCAGGTCATCATTTGTGATAAGTGGGACTATAATCCAAGGGGAATTTATAGCGTGAGGTATGAGGAGCGGGAATACTTTGAAAGAAGGAAGAATGTGACTCAAGAAAGTGCACAGGTATACATCGAATTAAAGCATATTCCTTTCAAGTGACCAAAATGACTGAGTTTCTATACACCGAAGGTCTAGTATGACAGGAACCTCCCAATGAATAAGTCCATTAATACACAACTAAAGAAGAGGGGATGGTCGGAAAGGAAGAAGGAAGATTTCTGGAGGTTCTGACAAGAGTTGCATTGTCCCAACCTTCTTGTTGGACAATTCCCACAAGATGAGGAATTTGAGTATTTTTATGATAAAGAGGCCAGCTCTGACAACGATAATCCAGAAACCAGCCATGAAATCGATGTTGAACAAGTCCTGCACTGAAACCACCAACCTCGGGAATCTGGTGGCCAAAAATATTTCAAACAAAAGGACTCGCGGGCTTCATCTGCCTCCAGTGCCCAAAGTAAAGGAAGGAAACCCCGATAGTCTACAAGAGCATCATCCGTTGTAGTCGTCGAGGGTAAATTTTTGGAGGGGTTGATGGTTAGAAGAATAGAGCATGTTAGCTCTGGTTGGGAGAAAAGAAGGTGGGTTGAAGGGCTAGGCATATCTGAAACACTATCCCAAGGTGAAGAAGAAGTGGAGCCTGCTTTCCAGGATGTGTCAACCATCGCAGTTTAAGTTTTACTCCTCCTTCTCTTTCTATTTCTACATCTTTGATTACCCCCTCTCCTCCTCCCTTGGGGAGGAATTCTCCATCCACAGAGCTGATTTAATAATCCTAAATGCATCTTTCCCTATTTACTTCATGAAATTCCTAAGATTAACCTGCATGTCGAATGAGCAACATCCATCTCGACCGCTACTAACTCTTTATTCGCCCTATCAAGGGCCCCTCTTGAAAGAGCTGAAGCATCTATTTTAACCCCCACTCCTGATCTGGCAAATTCTGAGAAAATACATTTCCACCCACCCGTGTCTCTTTTTACCTCCACCGGAAAATCCCCTACTCAGTCTCAACTGGGTGTACCACCCTTTTCCATGATAATGCTCCCTTTCACCTCTCCCCATACTCATACATTTGAGGTCTCCCCCTCTGTTACCTTTTTTAGTTTCCCTCTTGGTACCCCTATTGCAACATAGAACATCGATGTTCCTCAAACTCTCTAGGATCATTTCAATGCAACAAAGATGGCTCAATGAAATGCTAAATAGAGGCGGCTTATGAAAAATACTGAATTGTTGGCTGCTAAGAAGATTGAAGCTTGTTATAATAAGGAGTGAAATTCTCTTTTGATCAACACCATGAAACCACTCATGGATAAGCTTGAAGGGAGGATGCAACTGGAGGATTATGACATCTGGACAACGGGCCTAGACCTAACTAAAATGCGTCCATGCGACAAGGTGGTTTTAGCTAAGACCACCCAGTAGGTGGTATATTTGTAATATGAAAAGCTGGGTAGAAGATTAAAAAGTGTGAGACAGAGTTGGTAAATGTAAGGGAAACAGTGGGAAAATTGCAAACAGATCTCAAGGCTAAGGATGTTGAGTTGACCCACATAATGCAGATTCAGAGTAAACAAGGGGAAGACTCAAGATTGCTGGAAGAAGTGCAAAGCCAGCAGGTTCGGCTACATGATGAAATTGAAAGATTAAAAGTTGATCTCACCATCCAGCATCAGACCAATGGAGGGTACAAAAGTACTCACGAAAATTTACAGAATGAGATGGGTAATGTCTGATCTTAGTTTTCCGATGCTATTCAGAAGGCACAAGAGGACATAGAAAAATTGAAGCTAGAAAAATAAGAGGTCGTGTCCGCATTGCAGACCTGTGATTTAGAAGTACGAAGGATAAGCTCTGAACTAGAAGACACTCTCAAAGAAAAGGGTCGAATAGAGGAAAATGCAAAGACTAAGGAGACTCAACTCAATCAAGAGTTGGCTACTGCTCAAGAGACCGGGTCTCTCCCGTTGCTAAAAAGATGGGTATCTTCACATTGCGAGTAGATTGCTGCCACAGTTCTTGTTGTTAGGCATGTTTTTCAATTCTTGAAAGATGTCCAGGAAATAAATGGTAAAATTGGCTCAATGGTCATGTTTTGTAGATATGTGACTCTCGAGTGGTGTAGTCACAAAGTTTCATTTCTAGACTTTGTTGGAATTGTTGACCAAAGAATCGCCTATATCAAGGCCAGTGAAATCGTCAACTCCTAGAAGGTTACTAAAAAGTGTAAAGATTATCAGGTGGTGTTGGCGAGGAGAGTTAAAGAGATAAAAAAGGACTTTAATGTTTTGATCAACTACCGATTACCTCCCCTTTTCTCCCTACAAGGAAATGTGCAAATAGTGGAGCAAATTACAAAGGCTATCAAACACAAAGATCAGACTGCTACTGAACTCCCAAGTTCAAGTACGATACGTATAGTTGATGAGGTTGAGCGCACAAAATTTTTCACCTTTCTCACCTTTATCATTACCTTGGAGTGGTTACTACAAGATGGGGGGTCATGTCTTTCAAAGAAATTTTTCAGCTTGATCAAGCCTCCAGGCTCATCTATAGTATGTCATTACCAACTGAAGAAGAATGGAAAGCACAACACTCCTCCTTCCTCAAACTTCAAGAATTTCCTTTTTTTTATTACGGAAGTTTTCGGGATAATATAAGGCCGGTCGGGAAGGCGGGCAATGTGCCATGGGGTGGCTGCACGACTTTCCCTTATTGTTTTTTCTTTTTTAAGGATTGCCCAAGAAACATGTCGGGATGGTGGAAATTTTCTACAAAAACATTCTTTGGAAAGCATAAGTTTCCAACCGCGTGACGTGTCATCTCTTTATCAAAGGAGACTATGTCTTTTAAAGTAATATCTTTTAAAGACTAACGAAACTTGTTGTTTTCTCTTTGCTTGTTTCTTGGGACAGAAGCTTCCATTTGATGCTTCGAGATGATGTGATTAGTCAACTGGATTCATTCATTGAACTATTTTTTTAAAGATTTGATCGGGTATAGGCCTCTTTCTTTAAAATATCTGAAAGACATTAATGCAGTAGTTGAAGAGTTAATGCAAAGATCTTTTATGACCTAACCAAGGAGTTACAAATTAGATTGTGAACTATTAGGTATCAACATCTAGCAGCAATTACTTCTAAGCTGAGGCAGTGTTTTCTTTCTTCAACAGCTATAAAAGGGGGGCAACAACAAGAGAAAAGGAGGATTTTTTTCAAGAGGAACCATTTTCTTTGTTAAAAGAAGTGTTTCTTTTTAGTTTTTCTTAAAGTTTTAAGAACTATTTTTCAAAAGCAAGTTATAAAACTACTTTATTCTGGAAAATTATATCTATTAAGGTTTAAACAATTAACGGATTGGCATCCGAACTTTGTTTCAAAGTTTAGTTTTAATTAAAGTATGAACTATTGAGGGGAATTTATTGAGACTGTGCATATATGGCCTTTTTCAAGCTGTCTTTCTTTATATTGTCGTTTTGAATGAAACATTGTGTCCTGCAGCTATATCCTAGTAGTTTAAATAGTGGATTTCTATGCTTTATGCTTGTGTGATGGAATAGCAGTTTAGAATAATTGGAATATGTCATTAGACTTTTTCTATTTTTCTAATAATTGTTATTCTGCTGTGCTATGTTGTATTAGGAGACAGTTCTTGTAATTTCTGAAATATTGTTCTTTTACTCTAAGGAATTTTTATGTTTGATCGAACCTCAATGAACACTGCCTACGGAAATATCTAAAAGTCTACATTGTGCTTAAAGTTAGCCCTTGTTATTTGTTCTCTTTCCAACAATGAGGGGTTGTGGCGTTCTATGTCCTTTATATCAATCATAGGAATAACTTGGGTTTGAAATGTTGTAAAAGCTTTGGCGCATCGCCTTTTATGTTTTATATTTACATTTACTTTCTCCCTTATCTCAAAAACCCAAAAGAAGAGCCGACTTTCTATAAAAAACCCAAAGGTATTCAGTGAGACGCAATTTTTCCCCCACTCGTTGAATTTCCCATAAGATTGTCGGAGAGCACAAGCTTTGATGATCAATAAGAACCATAGTTCACCATATTAAATATTGGCATACATGTATGATTGGATATGTGATCCTAAGATACATATTCAATCCTTTATATATCAATGTGCATTGATTATTACTTTGATGATATATTAATAGTTAAGCTTTCCTCTATTCATTAAGAAAAAATAAACAAAAAATGGTCCTATTCTATGGTTTCCTTCCTCTATCTTATCTTTTCATGGAACATATTCAAGTTAACATAGGATTGTAGGTTAGTTCCATCAACATGTTATGCATTGCAATCAAGGTGTAAATGAGAAGGTGATGGATTTTATCTTTTATTATCAATGCATTATTTCATAGATCTCCTATCTTCTTCTCGAGTCTAATATATTGAGAGAGTATTTATTAGGAATCTTTTATGAAAGATTCACAATCAAATTCTCTTGCATAAATATCCAATTTTTATAACACTTTGTACCACTTTGTATGATTATACATAGGTGATGGATCATTTTAAGGCCATCTCATCTTTGACCTCTAATGCCTCTATTTATTTAGCCTCATTCTCTTCTCAAGAAACCAATAATTTTACAAAGAAGAACACCAATAACTTATAGTTTTCTCTTTAAACCAACCCTAATCAGAAAAAATAATTAAAGTAACAAAAATTGCCTTACTCCTCGTCGTCTAAACTTACTATCTCCCTTTCTTCAGAAGCTAACACTAATTGGATGAATCTAGAAAACCTCCAATTTCATCTTTCAAGAGCTTATTTAAAATAACCTTATCCAACTTTAACATATCCAACCCTTGAACCCTAACATCTTTGTATTCTACCAAATTTTCTAGTTCTTTTAGTCAATGGACCTATTTTTCTTTTAAACATGCCTTACTATCATCCTCTCCTTTTTTTTTCATAATTATCTCTTTGGACTTCCTTCTCACCAAATTATGTACCTCCTTACCAAATAGTTTTTCTTCTTCTTCACTTTCATAAATTCTCCTAGGAAATGCTTCTGTTAATCCAACCCTAGGTATTATTGATGTTCTTTTTCTCTTTTTCTTAAGTTTCTACATGGATTTTTTCTTGAGTGTTTCCCTTTTTCCTTTTTATTATTTTCTAATTTCTCTTTTTTCAATGAGGATTCTCATATTCTATATTTCTTTTGAGTGATCCCACAACACTGGTTTACAATTTTTGGCCAAACTCGACACTGAAATATTTTTTTTAACTAAATCTTCACTTTCGGGCACCTATAGCGGCTAAACCGTGAGGAATTTGAAGATGATGCAAAATAGAGTTTCGTGAAATTTTGTTTGTAGATTCTAAATATATTTTTTCAAAAATTTGGAATCGATTGCACTTCTTTTTCCATCTCCTTGAAAACTAGTTTTTAGAAAAAAACATTTTTAAGGAGTGACGCTCACCGTATAACACAAATTTTTTCCATGAAGGATAAAATTCTAATTCTTTCAAATTTAGATTTGTAACTCCGATATCTAGTGTTCCCACTTGGTTAGATAGTTTTAATTGAATTTTTTTTTAATCAAGTTTCAAAGTCAAACCAATTACAATTCGCATAGGTGGACTGTATAACGCATGACTTTTTTGTATGTATCAAAATTATTATTATTTTGTTGGATCAAGGACTTCAATATCTGGTGCACTCATATTTTTCAAAAAAAAAAATGATAATCTGTTATTTTTCCACGTGTAGAATAGAGAGCTTGATTTTCGGTGAAAACCTACGTTTAGTAAAACTAAAAAAAAAATACATAATAAAACCAAAACATATTAAAATTATAGTCGTTGAATAGCTCATTCCGAGAACTACCTAATTCCAGTTGGGTTTGTGAATTCTCCTCCATTTTCATCCTCCACCCAAGCTTCGAAACACAAAATTTTGAACTTTTTTTTATGCTAGAGGATGACAAGGTGGAAATTAGGGTGTTTGAGTGAACCCCCAGGGGTTTGCTCAAACCATTTCATTCGAACCCCCCCTGAAAAAGTGTTTTTCTTTATTTTTTTGGTGGGAATGGGGTTCACCTTGCATTTAACTAGTTTGCACGAACCAGGGTTCATTCGAACCCTTTTTTGGTTCACTCAAACCAAAGGGTTCATTCGAACCCCAAAAACAATTTTTTTTTGTATGGGGTCATTTTTTGCCACTCTTCCTTCCTCACTCAAATTGTAAACCACTTTTGTGGGTTTACCCTTTTCTATATTTGATTTTTTACATTGTCTAACATTTTATCATCTACTTTAGTTATTCATTACTAATTTAGCATCATAGGTGTACGTTTAGACTGGAAAATTATTCACTTTTTTATCATGGTGCCAACACATTCGTATTGAACTATTAAATTTGGGACATCTAGAAGTAGAAGTATCATGTGATTTATCATCACAAAAATCACATGTGGAATTTACTCATGTGTTCTTTTGCACCCATTATCATAATGTCCTAGTTTACCATAGTTATAACATTTTGGCCTTTTGGCCCTTCCTCTTTATTCAATACCTCTATTATTATTATGGTAGCCTCCCCTACCACCTCCTTCTCAATAGTTACCATGGTAACTCATGGAGGGTCCTATATCTTGAATTTGTGGTACCACATACTGTATACTATTACGTGGTCTTATACTTGCTCTCAATTGAAGTTCCCAAGTTAGCCATGTTCCAAATAAACATTCAATGCTCTTATAGCTAAACCCTATACTCTATCCATACCCATATCCATAAAATGCTTCCCTAGTCAATCTATGTGAATCATTGGTTCATATTCATCTTGTTCATGAAGTAACATTAGACACCTTTTTTTTTTCATGTTTGTCCCACTTTATATTTTAAAGTATCCACTTACTATCTTTCTATGGGATTTCTCAAGTTCCCCTCTTAGTGTGGTAGCCATCTTGGTGCCTTTGATGATCAAGTATTAATTCCTTAGATGTTCTTCCCTATTGTAATTTTTATACCAATATTTACTTCTTTGAGGTAGTGAAGAAGTCTCATCCTTATCACATTTTATTAGAATTTCTTACTTCAACATTATGTTTTCCAAATCTAATTTGAAATTATCAATTTCATCCTTTCCTCCTAAATCATTCTCCCATATCTTTGACTAGGATTATATTTTAGTGTTCAATTCTACTACATCCTTATACAAAGAGGAAATCTTTTCGTCTACTTATGTTATAATGTGAGGGGATAACCCTAAAATAACTTTCTCAATACATTTCTTTTATGTCAATGTTTCTTCTAATTTTCTAACCACACTTTTAAATTATTGTTCATAAAATTTCACTAATCCCTCTTCTTTTTTTTCATCTTCCATAATCTTTATGATTCGTGTTCATACATTAGGTGAATGGAAAATTCTCACAAATAAGTCACTCAATTATTTCCTTATTGTTATCATGCTTAGGTCATTACTTAATATCCCATCTTAGTGCCTCATCATTAAGGGTATCCACAAAATCATATAGTTGGGGTTAGTCATCATTAATGCCAACCCAACTCCAATGGAAGTCCAAGGTAAAGATATATTTTCTAGCATCCTTGGTGTATTTACCAAAAATAGGGAGCTTAGTCATATGTGCATCCATATTTGGAAGAGGTAAAGGTTTTCTTGATTTATTTTGTATGGTTAGTTTGTATCTTTTCTCTTAATCTAGTATCTACTCTTGTATCTCTTTCTATATTTTTGTCTAGTTTTTGGTGACTTATTTAATTCTATTGCTAACTATTATCTCCTCTTCTTCACCAATTAACAACTAATTTACTTCCCCCCTTATTTACTTCCTCTTCTTCCCTATAGCAACCACATCAATAGTATCCCTAAGAATAAGGTCAAAGTTCTCTAAGTTCATTACTACCTTATATTCTTTCAATTGCCTTACCATTTTAGTTAGATTTTTCTCTATAGTTCTAATTCAGGCTATAAACCACTATATTTCTTTAATATTCATGTTCATTCCATGTCCATTGAGGATATACATATCTCAATGCTAGGGTTTGTATTCGTTGCATCCCTCTTGATGCCAGGACTGTTCCAATGTTATTTCTTCTTCTTTTCTATCATGATCATTAAATTCTTTTCAAAACCTATCTTGATCATCTCACCAATAAATTCTCACTCTCTTGTTATCCAAAATTTCCATAAATATTTAATTGATTTAATTTTTCCATCCTTAACTCTCTCTTTTTAATACCTTAATTTATCAAGGTGTAGCAAAAGACACCTAATACTGTGACATCTTTCTTTTAAATACCTGCTATGATCTCTATCTTATTTTATATTCTAGAAAATTAATTTTACAAGACTTACCTTTAAGTGCACTTATAGGTTTTCATTAGTCTTCATTAGGCCGCTCTTTTTATTGTTCAGCTTAATAGGAATATGATTTTTTAGAAATAAATTCATAGGGACATCATGGCTCAGCCTAAAAGCATCTTTCAAGGGCTAATGTGTTGCATAAGACTAAGGACATGAAGTTTCTTATTAGTAGAAATCTAGATCATTAATGAGGGTGATCCCTACAAGAAAATCTATACGAATTAAGGGTATATTTCCAATCTATTTAAGGCTAAACTTAAAGCTATTTGTGTTGAAAAAGTGTGAAAAGGGATAGATTTTGCTTGGATATGATTAGAGGTTTCTTGGATAGGTATATAGGTTTCTTGGATATGGGGGCTTTTGATTAGTCACTCTTTTAAGTTTTAGAAAATCATTCTTATGAAAATAATTACTTGGATAGGGAAGCTATCAAATATAATCACATCAAAATGCACTTTCCTACTTGCTTTTGGTGGTTAAGAGCATATACTTGACATGTTCCTGGTTGTGATTAGTCCAAGAAAGTGAGTAGGTGACACATAGAAAAATGTCACTATCCTCATATGGCATTGGATTGGTCATTAACATATTATCTTGTGGTGGGTTTTAATTGGTTGGTAGAATCTATAGAAGTCTAAGTTGCATTGAGTAGTTGGGAGCTAGGGTTTAGGCTTACCACATGTTGACTTAATTTTAAGGAAGGTTGTATAAAGAACCCTATGAGTTTGAAAGGAAAATATGCAAAGAGTGAGGATCAATGAAAGGGATACCCAATACTGATGGAAGAAGAAATAGGATCAAGGTGAGGGAGAATTTGGTACCACTAAATAATATGGACAAAAAGGTGAAGGAAAGGGACCAAGGATCAAGGATATTGAATGCTAGATGCACTTTTTGGTAAATAAAAGTGTAGAAGTCTTAAAATATATGACTCAAGAGAAATAGGTTAGGGATCATTAATGTGGTGTGCCTAATGCTAGAAGAAGAAAGAGAAAGGGAAATAATGTTGAAGACTTTCAAGGTTTAGAGGTTGGTTTTACCACATTCCTTATACCTTTTGGGTATGATGGTATGACTAAGCCTACAAGTATGGGTTCAATAAGAAGGAAGGTAGATGGGAATTGGGGTGAGGGAAATTAGTAGGGAAAATGCTAAAAGTCCAAGATTTTGAGACTAAAAGAAAAGTGAATTCTCAAATTAAGAATTAACAATGGTGAATACTCAATGCTAAAGGAGAGGAAGCATGGAAAAGAGTAAGTGGGGAATACTTAAGGTTCATGGATCAGTATTATAGCTTAAGAAGTATATTATTATATGGAGACCTAAAATTCTAGGGCTAAAGGTAAAGATGAAGTAGGGGGGATCCATGCTAAAGTACATAGGTAATGAGAAGTCTAAAAGAAAAATAATCAAAGGTCTCAAACAAAAATTGAAATGTTGGGTTTCAAGGAATGGAGTAAAAGAACATTGGAAAGAGGAAGCCTATAAACCCAAAAAAGGATAGAAATAGACATAATTACCCCTAACACTTTAGAAATTTATATAGTTAAAGATATTTAGGCACATGACAAGTATAACAAAAGGCAAAGCACTACAACAAGAATATTTTTAAATAAGAGGGTCCATTGAAGGAGCTCTTGGATTGGTTATAGATGATGGCCAAAACATGGCTCTATTAAGAAAAAAAACTAGAATTAGATAAACTTGAACTTACTAATATATGCCCCAACATCACCTAGAATGGGGCAAGACAAAGATATCACATAGCAACTATAAGGACAAAAATATAAGTCTTTCATCAAATATCGATGAGGGACTCTATAAGCAACAAACTCAAACTAAAAAAGAATTAGAAACACACTAGATTCCTTACATTAAGAATGACATGCAAGGTAAAGGCTCAAAAGGAAAAACACCAAAGGAGGGGTTCCCTAATTTTATCTAAAATTAGAGATGGTGTTGCAAAGCATAAAGAAATGAAAACTTTATTAGAGAATGTTCACAAACATTCTAAGATAAGTGAACCAACTTAGGAACCCATATATTGAGGTTTATCATAATTAAGGATATTCAAAATTACTTCATACAAGAAAGTAATCATCATGAATTAACAAGGCCTTGGATTAATCCATGGCAAAATGTGTGTGGAAGTGAGTTCATTTCCTCTCCATGAAACCAACTAAACTAATCATTAGAAGTATGAATTGCAAAAATATTGAAGATGAATTTCATTGGAGTCTGGAAATCAACACATACTCAAAGGTTCTTAACAACTCTAATAGTTGTTGTAGGGGGCATGTCTATAAAGTCAAAAGTAATTGTCAACTTTTCACTATGGTGGCAAACAAATAATTTATTTTCCTCCCTTTCCACACCACTGAATAAATGTCTTGCATCTAGAAAATACCCTATTTCCTTCATCTCAAGCCAAATTCTCCAACTTTGCATAGATATATTGTGGATGTGGATGTGATATATCTCCTGAACAAGAAGTATGTACTATTTTATAGCCTTCAATCCAACTACATCCGAAGATCTTGTTAATTCCCAATCTTTCATCAGTCTCCTTACTATTTGCTCACACCACCTACCCACTTTTACATAGATGTTTGAGAGAATAATATAAGTCACATATTTTTTAGGATCCAAATAAAAAAGCAGCATCACTATAGGGTAAGTGCACCAAGATGGTTCCCAAAAAGGGGGCTTAAGTGGCCACTTTTTTTTTAAATAAGGAAATACTAACCTTGGACATGAAATTGAGGATAGTTACACTCAAAATTTTGAGATAGAACAAAAAAAAGGATCAAAGTGCTCCAAGTCTACTTTCTAAATTACTAATTTATTTTGAAAATGGTTGAGATTAAGGGGTTCAAATGAGGGACTTACACAAATTGGTGTCATTTTTGTTAGAAAAACATAACATAGCAACTCTTGTACGACCCTCGTACCGTGAGCTTTTTTTATTATTTTTAAAATTGCTACTGTCAGAAGTTAGCTAACAGTATGTAGTTGATGCACGATTTTTTTGATAATTTTTTAATGAATATTTTTTTTAACTAATTTTTAGTAGTGGACACTTCCTAAAAAATAAAATTTTGGCCGTGCTACCCCTACAAATTTTGGAAACTAATTGAATTTTTTTTCTTTTTTTTTTAAATTTGTAGAATGGAGTCTAGTTTCTAAAAATGTAATTTATTTGAAATTTTGATGAACGGTTAATTTATAACGAAAAACTACCAAACATTGATTTTTGCCAAAAAAGAGACATACAAACAAAATAAATTATGGATGAAAGGCTTAACATTGTAAAAAATTGAAAAAAATTACATTGTTGGATAACTAAGAAAGAACCTAACATTACCTAGATGTTCTATTTCTTTGATATTGAACCATGTGCAATCCTGATGGTGAGGACAAACCCGATTATGTGAAATATTGTAGAATTTGCAAAAACACGTCTCTGGTCATTGGGAATTCCCTCCAAGCCTTTGAGTTGGTATTCCAAGGAAAATACCAATCCCAAGGCTTGTGGATTCCTAAAGCAACATATAACATGTGCACGTTATAACGCACTCGTGTTATATCTCAATTTTGACATGGTTTTTTTTGTTTGTGGGGAGCATGTCTAGCAAGACATAACACACTCACGTTATGTCTTGCTTTATGTTAAATGCTACTCTATTGAATGTATGTTTATATATTTGTATGTTTGTATGCTTGTATATCATGTATGTATGCCTATATGTATCAATGCATGTATATCGTATGTATGCCTACTTGTATGTAAGATTCTATCTACACATCTACATGTATGCTTGTATGTATGTAGGATTCTATGTACATATGTATTATGCTTGTATGTATGTATTTATGTATGTCTTTAGAGGGAGGGAGAATGTTAAGAGAGAGAGAGAGAGATCTAGAGTTTTCTAGGTAGGGTGGGAGAGGGAGAGGGAGACAGAGAGAGAGAAAGAGTGAGAGTGAGAGAGAGAGAGTCTGGAGAGAGGGAGAGGGGGTGGAAGTGAGAGTTTAAGAGAAAGGGAGTGGGAGAGAAGGGGTTGGAGTGAGAGGGACTTAGCTAGGTAAGGGTTGAGGGATTAGGGTTGATGGTAGAGGGTAGAGGATTCAAGATTTTAGGGTTTAAGGGTTGAGTGTATAAGGGTTCATAGGGTAGAGGGTAGAGGGTAGATGGTTTAAGGGTTGATGGTTTAAGGTTGAGGGTAGAGGATTGAGGGTATAGGGTTGGGGGATTGAGGAGATAGGAGTGAGTTAGTGAGAGAGAGCGAGTTGAGAGAGGGAGAGGGGGTAAGAGGTGTTAGAAACCAAGATCATAAATGCAAACCAGAAAATCCATCCACAAAAGAGAAAAAATAGAGATATTGCAAAAAGATGTGCAACATAATATTATTCAGGAATCCTTAATTACAAGATATGATTTGTTTTATAAAAGAAAAGATGCATAACCCTAATCTTATCTTGAACAACAAGATAGCTCAATAAGATAATGATGAGAATTAATTAACCTAGGAATTAAATAATACCTAAGTAAAGTTATGCAAGTGTATCAGAAATGCAAACCAGAAAATCCTTCCACATAAGAGAAAAAGTAGAAAAAGAAAAGATATTGCAAAAAGATGTACAACATAATATTATTCAGGAATCCTTAATTACAAGATATGATTTGTTTTATAAAAGAAAAGATGCATAACCCTAATCTTATCTTGAGCAACAAGATAACTCAATAAGATAATGATGAGAATTAATTAACCTAGGAATTAAATAATACCTAAGTAAAGTTATGCAAGTGTAATTAAATATTAATTACACTAACACCCCCCCATAAGTGTAACTTAGGGAGACTAAGAAAGCATGCACCTAAAACTAAGATGAATGCAAGAAAGGATGAATGAATGGGTCCCAGAAACAAGGCCTGATCAGGTACCCATGTACAAATGCAATGATGAGGTAGAGAAGGAAAACCCAGTGGGACAAACCCCCCTACAATGAGATGACTGCTGCAAAGAAGCACTGGAAGAACACTGTGGAGTAACACTAGAACCACAATCTGACAAGCAAGGAAAGATAATTTTGTCTACAAGAAACTAAAAATGGAATCATAATAATGTGACAGCAGACCCAATGCTACGGAACTGGAAAACTCACAAACTGGAACAACCCTGGAATCTGTGAAGCAACAATAGATGAAATGATGACAGAATCTGGAAACCATGTATCTCAATGCCGATGCCAAACTGAGACTAAAACTCTTCCATAGGAACAAGTACCATAAATATTCTGGGGCATTAACCATAAAAATATGGCCCTCAAACTTAGAAGGATTTGAACCAATGCGGATCAAGAAACATAATCTCCCAATCTGAAGTGTGAACCGATGAATCTGATATGTGTCAAACTAGAGCAAAAATGTGACCAAAATAAACTAGGAAACTAGATATAAACCATGCGAGCTATCATCAAATCAAGATGGATATGGAGATCAAAGTGCATGCACACTCTAATCAAATTATTATGCAAGAAACCCCCTAATTGGAACTTTATCTTAGTTCATTTATTACAATAACCCAACGATTGTAAAAGGAGAGCATACAAACATTCATAAATAGAAAATAAAAAATAGACCTCAAATATGTGTAGAGAACTGAACCAGCTTTCCAATGCCGAAAGAATGACGAAAAAAGGATCACCAAGTCAAAAGATATGCCCTCCGGAGTGAAAACAATAACATCTGAGTTTGAAGACCTGAAAAATAAATCTGGAGTAAAATATGGTAAAAACACCTACACCACTAGATCGGCGTTAGAATCAACTTTTCAACAGTATCTTGTTTGCGAAAAACAGACATCGTATGTAAAAAATACACCTGATTTACTGAAAGTTGCTCCAAAATGGCCAATAAGGCCTGTAGGCAGCCCTAGGGGCTTAAAAAAAAAGCCTTTGGTCCTATGCACGACTAGGGGCTGGCAGATTGGGGGCTGGGGTAGAGCCCCTAGTCATCCATATGACCTGCAAAGGTGCTGAGGGGGTCGGCGGGGCTGGTGCATAGCGCCTGGTCCTTAATAGGACCACTGTTGGTACTTAGTAGAGCTCGCGGGGGTGGGCAGGAGGCCCCTGGTCCTCCATGTGACCAGGGCAGAGCGCAGAGGAGCCCGTGGGGGCTGACAGAGGCAGTGGAGTGCTAGCGGAGGGCTGGAGGATGGTGGCGGGTCGGCGGCCGCCCGGTGACCTCCGGGTGGCGCTTTCCTTTTGCACTGTGAGAGCCAAAATTTAAAAAAAAATTAATATTTTTAATTGTTTTTTGATTTTTTTCGAGAATCGTGGCTCGAGATGCATGTTGGGGAGGCCGTATGGCCCCCCAGGCAAAATATTTTTTTCCTTTCAGACCAACTACTCAGAAATCGACGAAACGAAGGGCATTCTTAGGGTTTTTGGCCGCTGGGAACGCAACGGTGACCTCCATTTGTGCTCAAACTACTCTGAAAAATTGGCTACCCCAAGAACTTGCAAAAAATCTCTCAGCTTGAAACCCTCATGGATCTGGCAAATGATGGCCAAAATCTGCAAAACAAAAGCCAATCCTAACTTTTTCCAGCACTCTGAATCCAATGGTGAAGCCCAATCTGATCCAAAACGCCTCATGAATAAACTCAAGGCATGATACCCTCAAAAAATCTCGAACGAACTCTACAATGATTTTCTCAAAAATCTGAGAAGGGGCTGCAAATCAAGGCTCTGATACCATGTTAGAAACCAGGATCAGAAATGCAAACCAGAAAATCCTTCCACAAAAGAGAAAAAATAGAAAAAGCAGAGATATTGCAAAAGATGTGCAACATAATATTATTCAGGAATCCTTAATTACAAGATATGATTTTCCTTATAAAAGAAAAGATGTATAACCCTAAACTTATCTTGAGGAACAAGATAGCTCAATAAGATAATGATGAGAATTAATTAACCTAGGAATTAAATAATACCTAAGTAAAGTTATGCAAGTGTAATTAAATATTAATTACACTAATAGGAGGGAGTGGGAGAGAGATAGGAGTGGGTGAGAGAGAGAGAGGGAGAGGGGGTAGGAGGGAGAGACTCGATAGAGAGAGAGAGAGGGAGGGAGTGGGAGAGAGATAGAGGGGAGAGAGATAGGAGTGAGTGAGAGAGAGAGTGGGAGGGAGAGGGGGTAGTAGGGAGAGACTCGAGAGAGAGAGAGGGAGGGAGTGGGAGAGAGATAAAGGGTATAGGATAGAGGGTATAAGGGTAGAGGGTAGAGGGGAGAGAGATAGAACTAGGGTTTAAGGGTAGAGGGTATAAGGACAACGACAGAGGGAGAGGGGAGAGATAGGAGGAGAGAGTGAGAGAGAGGGAGTTGAGAGAAGGAGAGGGGGTAGGAGAGAGAGAGAGAGAGAGAGAGAGAGAGAGAGAGAGGGAGTGATAGAGATATAGAGGATAGATTGATAGAGGATAGAGGATAGAGGGTATAAGGGTTAAGGGTAGAGGGTAGATGGGAGAAAGATAGAATTAGGGTTTAAGGGTTGAGGGTATAGGGGTTGAGAGAGAGAGAGAGAGAAAGAGGGAGGGGGGGTGCAAGGGATTAGGAGAGAGATAAAGGGTAGAGGATAGAGGGTATAAGGGTTAAGGGTAGACAGTAGAGGAGAGAGATAATCGGGGTTTAAGGGTTGAGGGTATAAGGGTGAAGGGTAGAGGTGAGAGGGGAGAGAGAGATAGAACTGTGGCCTAAGGGCTGAGGGTATAAGGTGAAGGCAGAGGAGAGGAGAGAGACAGG
Organism: Sequoia sempervirens; assembly: GCA_007258455.2. Lineage (NCBI taxonomy): Eukaryota > Viridiplantae > Streptophyta > Pinopsida > Cupressales > Cupressaceae > Sequoia > Sequoia sempervirens. The sequence continues at coordinate 157,441 of VDFB02320058.1, read as the reverse complement.
AGGAGGAGGAGAGAGGAGCTGAGAGAGAGGAGAGGGGCAGGAGGAGAGATGCTGAGAGAGAGAGGGATGGAGGGAGTGGGAGAACATAGGGGTAGAGGTAGAGGGAGAGAGATAAAAGGAGCAAGTGAGTGAGAGAGGAGCTGAGAGAGGGAGAGGGGTAGGAGGGAGAGACTCAAGAGAGAGAGAGGGAGTGGGAGAGAGATCGAAAGAAGAGGATAGAGGGTGTAAGGGTATAGGGGTTGAGAGAGAGAAAGAGAGAGATTGGGAGATAGATAAAGGGTAGAGGATAGAGGGTATAAGGATTAAGGGTAGAGGGTGGAGGGGAGAGAGATAAAGAGTTTACTAAGTGGGTAGAGGGTTTAGGTTTTAAGGATTGAGGTTTTAGGGATTAAAGGATGAGGGTTGATAATTGAGGGTTGAGGTTTAATGTATAGGGTAGAAGGTAGAGGGTAGAGGGTTTAAGGATTTAGGGGTTGAGGGTTGAGGGTAGAGGGTAGAGGGTAGAGGGTTTAAGGGTTTAGGCCTAAGGGTTGAGGGTTTAGGTGTTTAGGTTTATGGGAGAGAGAGATAGGAGGAGTGAGTGAGAGGAGAGGAGCTGAGAGAGGGAGAGGGTAGGAGGGAGAGACCCAAGAGAGAGAGAGAGAGGGAGCCAGGAGCGGGAGGAGATAGAGGGCTGAGGATACCTGCATATGGCACATGGCAGAGCCGTGACAAGGCAGAGGAGATAGATAGGGAGGAGTGAGAGAGAGGGATTTGAGAGAGGAGAGGGGTAGGAGGAGAGACGAGAGAGAGAGTGAGGGTATATGGCAGAGGGGAGAGATAGGAGGAGTGAGAGAGTGGGAGCTGAGAGAGGGAGAGGGGTAGAGTGGAGAGACAGAGAGAGAGAGAGAGAGAGAGAGAGAGAGAGAGAGAGAGAGAGGGGGGGGGGTAGAGGATAGAGGGTATAAGGGTTAATGGTAGAGGGTAGAGGGGAGAGATAGAATTAGGGTTTAAGGGTAGAGAGAAGAGATAGAATTAGGGTATATAGGGTTTAAGGGTAGAGAGAGAGAGAGAGGGTAGAGGATAGAGGGTATAAGGGTTAACAGTAGAGGGTAGAGGATGATCATTTTTAGCAAGAAATAACACACTCATGTTATAATGCGAGCGCGTTTTGGCTTGCACTAAAAATGATAAAAAAACTCAATATACCCATGATCTCAAGGCCCACATTCTGTATATTCTCCTGGTTCTATGCGTGCTCCGACAAAAAGTAGCTTTTTGATGATGTTGTGAAGTGTGCATGCATTTTTTAACATTTCACCACATTTTTCATGATCTTTCCACCACCTTTGCATGAAATAGCAGATTTTTCACGTTGAAAGGCATATAATATCAATTCAAGTTTGAATTCCATTGAAACTTGATATACAATTGATGGAGGGGAACAAACTTTTGAAAAAGTCAAATTTTTGAGGAGTTGAGGAAAGAAGAAGAAAAGGCTACATAATTGGGTAGAACTCCTCCATTTGAAACTTTGGTTTTTTAGGTATGTGAAGTCTTTACACATTTTCTTTCATTCTATTATGGCTTGCTTTCATTTTTGTTATTTTTCATATTCCATGTTGATCATTGTTTGTTTGTTATTATAACCTTAGGTTGTCAATGCGCATTTTAAATTACACAATTCTATACACTTTCCAATTACATTTTTAAACCACATCTCTTTGAGGCATTTTGTTATTTAACAATTTACTTACCTTGTGTATGCTTCCACATTTTGTATACACATATATATGACATACATTTTAAGGAAGTAAAATAAAACATCATTTCTCAATCCTTTATTATGGATGCGCATACCACTCTTTGAAGCTTTCATTGAGGTATTTTTTCAAATAGTTATACCAAGCAGCTCATTGCCTTTGTCTATGCTACCAAATTTTCCATGCATGTCTCTAAAAAATTGGAATATACTATTCCCACATTGATAGATCTTAGAAACTATTTTGGTTTTCATCTCTATTTCTAAATTTACCTCATCACTAAACCTACCTCATAACTTTTAGTTGTGATATATTTTAAATGTTTCCTTGATTAGTCTACCTACAAGGGATTCTAACCCTTCTCTCCACTGTTACAAGACTCTTTATTCAAGGCTAAGTTAGCAACATGGGGGAAGGTGTAGGCTATCTTGCAATCATGGATCAAAATGGAAGCATGGACAAAGCATTTGAATTGTGATGCAACCAGGGGAGGTCCTGCAACACAACTGAACACAAAAAATCAACCAACAACAACAATTCACAAGTCACAATTCTCAAAACTCTTCACTTTTCACCAAATTAGCACTCTTCCTTCTAGCATTGCCAATTCATTCAATTGGGTATTTCTTCTCGATAAGATTCTTTCAGACCAAGAATTGAACCATTTCAAGGACCCTTAAAGGTACACAATCACATGCCAACAAACCACTATTGGTTATTTTGTAACAACTTTCTCAAATTAGGCTTTCTATGCCAACTAGGCCTCAAATTAGGACACTTTAACAAAGAAACTTATCTTGAAACTTGACCAAAACCTCCAAAGACATGTGGGAAGCAATTTATATGTATTCAAACCAAAGAATTCAAAATTATTTCTCATAAATTCATCCACCAAGATGCCAAAACCAAAAACCCTCTTTTTAAGCCAAATAACCTAGGGCTTATTGGAAAACACACTTCCCCACCATATCAAAACATGCCACCACCTCAAACAGGTCTAAAATGTCCTACAAAAACTCAATTTAATAAGAAATAATGCTTCCCTAACACAATATTCACTTTAGCATGTCAAAACCTCTCAAATTCACATGGAAAACACCAAATTTCACTTTAGGGCTTCATGCCCAACTCAACTCTTGACCTCCCCTATACTTACTCAACATTCCCACACCTTTTTAGTGATGTTGTAGAGCCATTCCTTGAGTTAGAGTGGCCATAGTGATAGGAATGGGTCAATACACCATTTTAAATGACTTTCAAACCTTAAAACTGTGTTCAGGATGGTCTCAGAAATGGTGCAGATGGTTGAACTACACTCTACAGCCACAGTGTGAGGTGCAGTCACAGTATTAAAACTCCACACAGGTTTTGATATTTGTGAAAATAGCATTCATTCATGCAGTTGATAGTACAAAGGACCAAAGGAAGGTATTGAGGGAGTATCAATTTTATATTAGTGATGATCGCACACATTCTCTAGAGTTCATGCAAGGTTACTTCCAGATGTTCTACAGTGATTTGGCTCAGAGGGGCATAGCATATGGTGACATATAATATGGTCGGATAACTATGCAACACAGTTCAAGAACTCGCGCATGTTCTACTAGTTGAGCAGGATGCATGTAATTACAGGTGTAAAACATATGTGGAACTTTTGTGAGGCTAGGCATGGAAAGGGGGAGCATGATGTTGGAGGAGCATGTGTGAAAAGAGCATTAGCATGAGAAGAGTTAAAGTATAAAGATAGTGCAAATTTTAAAAATGCAATATCAATCGTCTAATGGTGTAATGCTTCGATGGGTCCAGGTAATGAAGGTACATCTTCAGTTCGTAAATTTTTTTGGTTGATGGATGATACTAACATTGCACCATATTGTTGTACCCTAATAGGATCAGGTAAGCTACACTCTTTCCATAGCTCAAATGCAGGTTCATGGAGTATCGATACATGGAAGATGGCATGCTTTTGTTCTTCATGTACAATGCAAGCCTGGAATGATTATAAGTCAAGGGAGTTGGTTGAAAAATGGTTGAGAAGTTATTTTAGCCCACTTCACACATATCGCCCTCTGACAGCATTGGAACTAACACAAATGGAATCATCATTTGAATTTGACCACGTATCAGATCTAGTTCAACCAGGTAATATATCTGCTTGCTTAGTTTTTGAAATTCCATATTGCTATCTTACTTTGTAGTGTATTCATAATGTTGACTAATTTCAAGAGATTTTTTGTACATATCAATGCAGGGCATGTTTATGTAGTTATTGCATATGAAGACAACGAAGAGGGAACAAACTATTACTTGTGTCATTGTGTTGAGGCCAAAAATAAATTGAAGGCCCCAGTTATAGATGGAGAAAACATTGAATACTTTATAGGCTTAGTTGTTGTTACTGGAACATAGCTTAGAAGGTACCCACATAAGAGTGTTAAACATTGGTTGTTTCAGGACTTTGACATGCATCGTAAGATTCTTCATTACTCAAACCTTGTCGTGGCATCCAATGTTTGTTTGACCAAATATGGGTGTAGACCTTTGAACAAGGTTTTGTGGAAGGTCTATGAGTTTGACCATGAGGCAATACTTGACACAATAAAGAGCAGAGCAGACCTGGATGGTTTGTTCGATTAATTTGTAAGTATGCACATCGGTTCTTATTAATTTATACTTGTATGCACATTAATTTGTTTGATACCAATGCTATCATATTCTTTTACTTTGTCTATTTGTAAGTAACCTACTAAAAATTTCGTTGGTGTCCCCTTGTAGAAAATGCAGATTTATGAGCCATCCAAGAGAATCTCAACCATAAAAGCAACGCAACATCCTTATTTTAATGATCTTGAAAAATCTCAATTATGATTTTAAGTCATTACAAAAGTGCATGCAAAGCTGGGTGAGGGAGTTTCAAGTTATTCATTCGAAGTTAACCTTATCATAAGAACCTATGATGTAGACATTATAAGAGCATCTCGAATTTCAAGTTATTCTATTCATGAGAGATGTTATGTGCAATAGGTATCTTGGAACTCCTAGTGAATATGTATGACTAGGAGTGACTAAGTTGAGAGACTAGCATGCCTATATGTAAGTGTCTTCCATCTATTTTCATTTCATTTCCATTTTGGATGCTCTTTCTTCTTCTTCTTTTACTTTGCATATTTGTAAGTAAACTACTAAAAATTGATTGGTCTTTTGTTGCAGAAAATATTGATTTATGAGCCATTAAAGAGAATCTTAGCCAAAAAAGCAATGCAACATCCTTATTTTGATGACCTTTACAAATCTCAATTATGATTTGAAGCCATTATAAAAGAGCGTGTGAAGCTTATCGATGGAATCTCAAGTTACTCAATTGAAGTTAACCTCATAATGAGAACCTATGATGTAGAAATTAAAAGAGAATCTTGAATGTATGAGTGACATTGTAAAATATCTGTGAGAATGGAGTACCTAAGGCATTGTAATGAGATTTACTCAAATATTGAAATTTTGGAGTTCATGTTTGGTGCAGAAGCACCTTGTTCTCTAAATGCCTTCAATAGGAAAATTTGAAAATTTTGAATTTTCAAAAGTAAACAATGTGAAAAAGTTCATGTGAAGGTCATATGTAATGTATTCAAACTCTCAAACAAGTCATTAGGTGATTAGATAAGTGATATTGCACAAATGTTGTCATTTGGTGTAAAAATGCAAAACTTGCATTAGTTGCACAATTGCAAATTTATAGAAGATGAAGAGTCCTCTTGTTAGAAAGGGTAGTTAGTCAATGGAAGATGTAGGGAAAACATTCATAACTAATTGGAATAGCTATATAAAGCATTGTAAAGGTGTGGAAAAGAGAAAAACTTGTATTCTTGAAGAAATTAGTAAAGGATGATGTTTTCTGTATTTGCAACACTTTTCCTTTTTTGTTTCAAGCTTGTGCAGATTGTACAACACCTTATACTTTGATTGTTGATTAGTTTTCTTTAGAGCAAGGAGTTAGGTAATTTTTGAAAGTATTTTTAAGTCTTTTAAATCAGATTTGAGGAAATAACAACAATTTTATCATAATTGGTTTGTAACCCTAAAAACAGGGTTTTGAGAGTCCATTCAGTGATAAGATTGTCATTCCACCGATGTAGGGTTAAGTAGGTCAGTGGAATGGATTGAAATTAGGTGTTTTTTAATTTGAATATGTAAGCAAGAGGTGTCAATATTCACAAAACCTCAAATGAATGAGTTTCAAACAAAGTTTCAACTAACAACTCTCTATGTCTTCAATTTTCACCCTTCACTCTGCCTTGTCTAGTAGGTCAGCAAACCCTAGTTTTAGACCTTTTTCTCACAAAATTCTCAAATGGCTTCACAAACAAATGACTAATCTAGATACTCATTATTGAGTTACAATGTTACATACTTCAAAACCAATAGTGATTGTCTTGGAACATGTGCATCAAAAATTACCTTCTTCGCTATCCTAATTAGGCTAACTAGGCCTAATTTACAAAGGAACATACCTTTAAACATTCAACAACCCCCTAAAATTTTTGGGGCATCAATTCTCATGTATCCAAACCCTCAAATTCATAATTTCTCTCAAGAGAAACTCACTCCACCATGCCAAACCACAAAACCCTTATTTTATGCTAGTATGAGGAGGGTTTATTGAAAGGAATGGTTCCACACATTACCACAACATGACACCACCTCAAACCTTCTTAAAATCACCTGCACAAACTCAAAAGACAATCACCGAACCTCTACATGCAATATTTTATCAAACCCTAGGGTGAAACCTCATTTTCCATGCCCTTTTCAATCAAAATCTACAGGGGAAGCAACACAAACCCCTTAAAACTTATTTCCTTTCACCAAATAAGCACCCTAACATCTAAACCAAACCATTCTAACTCATTCCTTTGAGCCACATAGATTACAATAGGAATAATGAGTTAAATCTCCATTTCAAAATTCAAAACCCCTAAATCTGCAAACTCAGACCATCCCCTGCAATCTTGCAATAAAATGATTTTTACTCAATGAAATACCACTCAAATGGATTCAAAAGAGAGATAAAACAATCCTCTACATGTTCATATTAATTTCAGAGCATAGTGCAATAGTACGAGTTCATATAGACCTGTAAGAGTCAGGAAAACACAAAAAATCAATGAAAACCAAGAAAGTCTTATTGTTATTGCTTCAATATTCTCCAACCAACCATTACAACTTTACATGCCTTTTTAAAGGCTTATCCACACCAAAAAACTGACCAACCAACTCTTAACTAAATTTTAAACCCCTTATGACCGTTGGAATCCCTTAACATGACAATTTTGCATTTTTGTGCTAACAACAATTTGTCAACTTTTACAACTTTTCACCTTTTAGACACAATGACTCCAAATCCCCATGATTATGTCCTAGTGCATTCCAATTGGTCTATTAGACCTTATTTAAACCAAAAACATGACCTCACACACAAAAACTGACTTTTCACCTATCTTGACAACTTTTGCCAACCTTGACAACATTTCAACATAATTTGCAACTTGGATTCAAAAGACATCAAAGTTGATCTATTACATCAAGAATGATCTATTTAGACCTTATTAAGACTCAAAACCCCTAAACAACTTAGACTCCATCACCATGACTCATTTTTCATAAAACATCTAGAGTAAAACCATTAAAATGGAACGGTGCTCCTGCACCACTGTTAAATTGTAAAATTGGAAGATTTGAAGGTTTTGAGACTTGATACACTGCTACCCAAGGTTATTTTATGGTTTGGAGTTGATTTCTTGATAGTTGCTAGCACGATCCCTTAAGGGTCCAAAGTGCAAAAGGGTAGCAATCTTTGACGAGGTATTACTCAGAAACAGTGGCACTTACAAAATCTTCGTCTGAGCCTATGAAATCACGTTGGGCCCCTCTCAATTTTTGTTATCTTGAAGTGGTTTTCCTGTGGTGTCCAGTTTTCACTTGATGGAAAAAGTTTCAAATGCAAGTAGGGAAAAGTTACTTTCATTTTGCAACTCATGTGACTAAACGGACTATTCCAATGTATCCAAATAGGTATGTTTATGCTAGGCATAGTCCTTTTTGCACCCAAACACGCGGAGTCACTTCGAGCTACATTCAACCGGACCAATCCCTTCAGAGTCTAAAGTGAAAAATGGCTGCAAACTTCAATATGTTACTCAGATACTGTGATGCTTAGAAACTTCTCATCTGATCTTATGGGATCGCATTGGGCCCCTCTAAGAAAACCTCTCAGTTTTCCCTATCTCTGATGCATTTTCCCGTGGTGGCAGATTTTCACTTGGGGAAAATGTTGTCAAATACAAGTAGTTGAAAGTTGCAAAGTGGTGCAAATTTCGTTATGCAACTCATGTGACCAAACAGATTATTTCAACGCATCCAAATAAGTATGTTTACGCTAGGCATGGTCTTCTTTCGCACCCAAACATTCAGAATCGCTCTGAGGTACGTTCAACCAGATCGATCTCTTAAGAGTCCAAAGTGTAAAATGGCTACAAACTTTAGCATGTTGTTACTCGAATATCATGATACTTAGAAACTTCTCGTCTGATCCTATAGGATCATGTTGAGCCCCTCTACAATACCTTCTCTTGGTTTTCACTATCTTGGAGGCATTTTCCAGTGGTGGAAAATTTTTACTTGGGGAAAAAGTTGTCAAATGCAAGTAGTTGAAAGTTGAAAAGTGGTGCAACTTTCGTTCTGCAACTCATGTGACCAAATGGATTGTTTGAATACATCTGGATGGGTACGTTTACTCTAGGAATGGTCTTTTTTCTCATTGAAACACGCAGAATCGCTCTGAGCTACGTTCAACTAGTTTGATCCCTTAAGGGTCCAAAGTGCAAAAGGGAAGTAAACTTTAATGGGCTATTACTCAGAAACCGTGATGCTTACGAACTCTTTGTTTGAGCCTACGAGATTGCATTGAGCCCTTGTACAATAACCTCTCTTGGTTTTTGTTATCTCAAAGTCATTTTCCTGTGGTGTCAATTTTTCACTTGATGGAAAAAGTGTCAAATGCAAGCAGTGTAGAGTTGTGAAGTGGTGCAAATTTTGTTTTGCAATTTTTGTGACCAAAAAAACTACTCCAACACATCCTGATAGGTAGTTTTATGCTAGGCATAGTTCTCTTTCGCACCCAAACGCACATAATTGCTCTAAGCTACGTTCAACCGGCTTGATCCCTTATGATGGCATGCAAAACAATCGAAAAGAGAAACATACACACGACGGTTGAGAAGTATGAATTTTCCACACAAAAAGCGTATGATCATTGGTACAGAGCACATTGTTCCTCCATTTGATCAAGAAGGTCTAGTTCAGTGGTTTTAGTCATGATAATGTCAAATAAGGTCATGATAGGCCATTTTGTAATCTTGCTTTTAGTTTTGAGTTAGTGTGGGGTCATTTGAGTCAATTATGTAAGTATGATAGGGAGTAGGAATAAGAAAATAGCATTGGTAAAGACATTGGAAGATATTACTAACACTACCCCTATTGATAATTCAGAATTTAGGCCTTAAAAACAAGGCTAGATGAGGTGAAAAGAAGAAATTGCTTGAGAATAAGTTAGAATAGGTTGGAAATAAGCTGAGGTTGTGGAGTTTGATGTGTTCAAAAGGTCTAAAAGGACAAGGGGGGTCAAAAATATGTTATGGCATGATGCCCTAGTTGGGAAAAGAGGGGTTTTGAATGAAAAAGAGAGGTTTGAGGGAGTAAAAGTGGGTAAAGTCAGGGGGCAACATAATTTAGTGGTCAATTAAGTTTGTGTAGGCAAAATGAAGAGTGTTGGAAGAGGTTTTGAGTTTGTATGAGGTCTGGATATGGGGTTTTCAATAAACCCTAGTGAAGTTTGAGAAAAGTGAGGGCTTAGAGGATAGTGGGGTTAGAGGGCCAATCACACCCTAAAAATTATGGATTTTGTGGATTTGCAAACTGGTAAATGCTGCCCAATGGTCTTTTTCAATTGGAAGAGTGATTGAGAGGGCGTTTCTTTGTTAAATAGACCTATTTGGGGGTCTAGGACAATGTTGAGTCCATTTCTTATTTGTATTATAAATTATAACCTGCTTTCTCTCGAGTCCATTTCCTATACAAGAAATAATATTGCAAAAAGTTGACATATAAATCTTTCAACGTGTTTATATGGTGATGGATCAAGAACATAACAATTCATTTTGCACTATCAGGATTATGTTGTGAAAATGTTTAAAGACTATTCAAAATAAATGTTTGTATGATAATGTGTCAAGAAGTTAACTACTTCATCTACTCTGAATATTATGTTTTGCAAGTGTTGTGAAAATTATGTATCATTTGCTTAATTGAGTTGTTCCAATCAAAGGATTAAATATATTAGAATATTTTTATGAATCATTTCATGGAATACCAATTGAAAATGTGTTTTTTACTTTTAGATAAAGTTGTTTAACATCAATCTATTAATATTCAACACAAACCATGAAGGACAACAATGATCAATGCTACACGTGAATAAGTCAAGCATGTACATGTGAATAAGGGAAGTACAAGTACTCAAAAACACGTAAGCCTTGAAGTATACACACAAATAATACAAGGTATATGCATGAAAGCACGTAAGTCATAAAGTATACACGTAAGTTGTAAAGTATACACTCGAATACACATAACTCATATCTATTGAACCATGAATTTATAATGCAAATATGGACACCATCGATAAAAAATATTTGTATTAACCAAATAGCCATGTAGGCATGCATCAATATATGCCAATATAAGTATGAAATATAGGTACAAAATAGCCATATAGGCGTACGAGAATGCCATATAGGCATACAATGTCAAATATATCCAATACAAAATATGTACAAAACTGCCATGTAGGCATACAACAAAGGGCTTTGGAATCAAAAGTCATTTCTCTCCATGCTCTCGAAATAAATTCTTTCCCTTTGCTTGTCGATCAGATGGCGATACGTTTTTCACTCATTTATGTTGCGCCCGAGGAGTGCTCGTGCTGCTCCTCCTAGTGTTTAGTTCTTGGTGAAGTTTTATCTATTACAATAAGAAGTAAAGACATTAATATATAGAAATTATATTATAAAAAATGATCTATTTAACAAAATAATCACTTACTGCCATCTGATGATCACTCTCCATGAGGGAAATATTCACATGCCCATGTTGAGGCATGTTGAAGCCCTATATAAACCATCCAAATAGAAATTAAACTATGAATCAATAATGGTTTTCTTTTTCACTAACTACCATCTATAAAAACAAATGTAAATTGAAATTTAGTAATTTGCCTCATACCTCCCTTGTCAGAGCCATCGAGGGTTCTATAGCAGATGAAACACTGATCTCCATTGCCCTCGTCACATTCAGAGGTGTTTCTGCTTGCAACATCTGAAAATAAAACAAAAAATTATTTAATCACAAAAACTACAATAGTGATCCACATCATGACTTATAATGTATGAGATAATCAACAAAATTTGAGTACTTATTAAACTATATATTGTTTACTATCATGCTTACTATTTTCCCTATCCATATCTTGTTCGAAAGCACGTGTTTTTAAGATTTTACCCATAGCAGCAAGTTGGCGAACCGTTTGATAAAATGTTTTCATAGACATGTACGATAACTATGGTGGCATAGAGAAGGTAGTGAAATGTTTGAAAAAATGCCTCAAAGAAATGGGGTCTCATGGTGATGGAATGCCATTACAAACAAATGCACATCATGGCATTCCATCACCATAAGACCACATTTGTTTCAGGAATTTTTTCAAATAGTTCATTTCCTTCTCTATGGTATTATTGCTTACTATTATGCTTTGATAGAAATTTTTCCAAGCATCCATAGTTTGTTGGAAAGCACCTATTTTAGGCTTTTAGCCATAGCAACAAGGAAGTGAGTAGTTTGATAAAATGCTTTGGTACGCATGTATGGAAAATGTGGTATCATAGACAAGATGATGAGATTTTTGAAGAAATTCCTTGAAGAAATGTGGTCTCATGGTGATGGAATGGCATTCCATCACCATGAGACCGCATTTCTTCGAGGCATGTTTTCAAACTACTAACTACCTTGTTTATCCTATTGCTTACTACTATGCTTTGATAGATTTTTCCAAGCATCCATAGTTTGTTGGAAAGCAACTTTTTTAAGCTTTTAGCCATAGCAGTGAGGAAATGAACTGTTTGATAAAATGTTTTGGTAGACATGTATGGAAAATGTGGTAGGATAGAAAAGGCAATGAGTTGTTTGAAAAAGTGCCTCAAAGAAATTGGGTCTCATAGTGATGGACATCACCATGAGACCACATTTCTTTTAGAATTTTTTTCAAAAACCTCATTGCCTTGTCTATGCTATTGCTTACTATTATTCTTTCATATATTCCTTCCAAGCATCCATTGCATAGACAAGGCAGTGAATTGTTTGAAAAGATGTCGAGCAGTAAAAAGTGTTGGAAAACGTGCCTCAATCTTACTGGCATGTAAACTCCTGAAGAGAAAAGTCGGTGAGACCCTTTGGAAGTCTTACCGACTAGTAGTTATGTTCTAAAACTTTGAAGTGCTCGGGTTGCTGAGACTTTGATTTTTTCTTGCCGACGGTTTGGTTCCTAATGGTTATCGGGGAGACTTGTGGCGACTGAAGTCATCGGGGAGAGGCATGAACACTTGGAATGACTCATCTGATAGAGTATGTCTCACCGAGGTTTTACACATTGGCGACGGATGTCATCAGGGAGACGGTATGAACTTCAGAGTGACTCATTCTGATAGCGCTAGTCTTAGCGATAGGTTAGCTCCTAGTGATTGTCAGGAAGACTCTTGGCTGGCGGGTTTGCATTTGGTAAGAACTCTTGTCGATGGATGTGGTCTCACCGACAGGCTAATGCATTTGATATGACCTCTTGGCGATAGTGAGGGTCTCACGATAGAGCTACATGAGTTGAACATCGATGTGAAGTCTCATATTGGGTATGTGCGGGATCATCATGGAAAAAATAGGCCCATAAGTGGCAAAAATTTAGAAAAATCAGATTTAGGTAGCTTGTAAAAATTTGAATAAGTTATCTATATTATTTCAAAAATGTGTAAAATAGAATCTGTAGCAAATTGAATGTAGTTTCTAAAATACTAGGTATGTTTAAAAAATAAAATCTATTTGGTGAAAATTTGAAATTTCAATGCAAATGGTACTTAAATTTGGGGAAAAATAAGAAGTAGGCGTTTGTAACCACCTAACCACAATAAAATGATAATATTTTTTATAATATTTTAGATATAAGTAGAGGACTCATGCTCGATGTGATGCATATTTTTTGTAATTTTTTCCAAGTAAATAATTAATTATGAATTTTTTATTACAACTTTTTAAACAATATAAAACTTATATGTTACCACCTTAACTTGGTCAAAACTTCATGAAATTCAATTTTTTATTTTTTTAATCCTATAGTATGCAAAGCATAGAATGTGACACATTTTTGGATTCAAAAAATGTGATACTGTTTGAAAGCTATAGATGTTTTTCAATCAGCCTATCAATCAGGACTTTAGTCGTAATTTGAATAGAAAATGAATAATAATTACTTCTTAAATTCAAAGTAAAGCATAATTTATATTGGTGAAAATATGAGAATCTCCTTTAAAAATCCTTTTCATTTCATCAATTTTGGGTAAAAAAATAGTCATTAGCCACATACCCATCATATTGCCACTTTTTGGCCTATCATGATCCTGCACATACCCTATTGTTTGTCTTGCCGACAGGTATGAACATCAGTATAACCTAAGGTTCTGTAAGACTCTTGGTGATAGTGGAACTCTTTTCGATACATCTGCTCAAGATGGATTTGTGTTCAGTATGACCTCTCGCCGACAGCGATGGTTTGGCTGATGGTTCTGCAGTGGATATCGATATGATGTCTTAGCGATAGGGTGAGTCTGAGCGACAAGTTTGAACTCGATATGACTCTTGCTGATGGTGGTGACTCTGGGCGATAACGACAGTTGGGCTTTGTGGCATCGGGGAGACATGACCTAGTGTCTCACCAACATGTGATACTATTTGAACGCCTTGACCGAATGTCAATCCTACATGGTTTGTTTTCGACCAATCAAAGAAGCGGAATGTGAACTGCTAGCAGTTGGACTGTTGTGGTCGTTCTTGTGAGGAAGATCAACAAACAATGAACAACATGGATATACTTTGAAATTGAAGATGATGATCGGTTCGGTGAACAGTTCGGTGTGTGATCAGTATGTATGAATTCAATTTTGAGAGCATTGTAACTGGGATGTTCTATACAAGGTTGATAAAGGAAATTATGCTCCTATAAATTGACATCAAAAAGTGATGTACTTTGTATGTAATTTTGTTTACTATAATACAAAGAGGCTTTTATTGGTGTGGTGGGTTTTTCTCCCGTAAGGGTTTTCCCACATAAATCTGGTGTCCAAATTGTGAATGTACATTTCTCTATTTCTATTGTTTCTTTCATGAGTATCTTAATTGAACTGTAATTGAATATTTTAAAGTCACCTCTGCATTCTTCCTTGATTTTTTGACGTTAGGAGAGTTTGTTCTGCACCTAAGCTTTCCTTACAAGTAGTATCAAAGCCTGGCCAGTTGCGTTATCCTTGTGGGTACGTTGGATTTTTTATGTCAATTCTGTTCAATGGGAGTCTTGTAGAAGTTTGGTAATTCAAATTACATATTAAGATGGCAAGCACATCAAGAAAGATTGAAATTGAGAAATTCAATGGCAATAATTTTGAGTTGTGGAAACTCAAAATGGAAGATATGTTGGTTGATCGTGATCTTTGGCTTGTTGTGTCTGGAACGAAGCCTACAGGCATGAAGCAAGAGGATTGGGACCTTGCAGATCAAAAATCAAAGGGGCTGATAAGGCTCTGTTTAGCAGTCTTTGTTCTTCTGAATGTTCATGAAGAAAAGACTGCATCTTCTTTGTGGAAAAGACTAGGAGCTATTTATCAGGCCAAGTCCTTGGTGAATAAGTTGTTCTTGAGGAAGAAGTTGTACTCTTTGAAAATGCAAGAAGAAGTGTATGTTGCTGATCATTTGAATTCTTTCAACATGTTGATTGCTCAATTAGCATCTGTGGGTGTGAAGATTGATGAAGAAGATCGATGTATGTTATTATGTTCTTTCCAGATTCTTGGGATCACTTGGTGATGGCTATAGGGAGTACAACATCCACTTTTAAGATGGAAGATGTTGTTTCTTCTTTGTTATTAGAAGAAATGAGAAGAAAATCTTCTAAGATGGCAAAGGAGGCTCTTGTTGTTAGAGGTAGATCAAAAGAAAAAGGCAAGAAGAAGGACAATAAGTCCAAATCAATTTATCAAAGGGGAGATCAAAGTCTCCTGGAAAGAAGTCCAAGGTGAAGTGCTAGAATTATGAGCAACCTGGTCATGTCCGAAAGGACTGCAATGAGGAGAAAAATAAGAAGAAGAAATATTCTTCCAACAATGATTCTTCTCAGAGTGATGCAGATGCCTTCATTGCATCCTTGGCTACACAGGCATCAAATGATGTCTGGCTGATTGATTTTGGAGCATCTTTCCACATGACATCTCATAGAGACTGGTTCACTAAGTATGAAAAATATGATGGTGGAAGGGTGTATTTGGCAAACAATTCATCTCTGGAAATAGTTGGTCGTGGAAGAGTCAGAATTCAATTCCCTAATGGAAGAGTGAAGGGAATCAATGATGTGATGCATATACCAGGTTTGGCTCGAAATCTACTTTCTATTAGTAAGCTGAATGATATTGGAGTGGAAGTCACGTTCTCTGGAAATGGCTACAAGATGACTAGAGGCTCAATGGTGCTAGCTAAGGGTTTTCATATTGGTACCTTGTATAAGCTAGATACACATGCTGTGTAATGCAATAGTGTCTCTGTAAAGTCACAGAAAGCTACTCATGGAGAAAAAGAGGAAAAAATTACTGATAGTGCAAACTCTATGGAAGTTAAACTTCCAGCAAAAAAGACTATGCTCTAGCATCATAGGCTAGGCCACATTGGTGAGAAAGGTTTTAAAACCTTGAAGAATAAAAACCTGGTTGAAGGGCTTGATGATTGTAACCTTGAATTCGAATTTTGTGAACATTACGTATATGGTAAACAACACCATGTTTCATTTTACTCAAGTCCTCGCAAATCTTTTAATTTACTTGATTACATTCATTTTGATGTTTTTGGTCCAGTAAATGTTCCTTCTTTGTCTAAATCAATATATTATGTATCGTTCATTGATGATTATTCAAGAAGGGCATTTGTTTATTTCTTAAAAAGTAAATTAGAAGTGTTCAGTCATTTTAAAGAATTTAAAAACCTTGTGGAAAATCAGACTAGAAAAAAAATAAAATGTTTAAGGACTGACAATGGTGGTGAGTTTTGTTCTGATGAGTTCAAAAGGTACCGTAAAGATCATGGGATTAAAAGACATAAAACTATGCCCCTACACTCCACAACAAAATGGAGTTGTTGAAAGGTTCAACAGGACAGTAATGGAAAGAGCAAGAAGTATGCTAAAAAATGTTGGCTTGGAGGAGAATTTTTGGGCTGAGGCAGTTGCAACAACATGTTACTTAATAAACCATTCTCCTAATTCCGCTTTTGTTGAGAAAAAACCTTTGGAAGCATGGTCTGGAAAGAAGCCCTCTCTGAGACACATTTGTGTCTTTGGATGTGAGGCATATGCATATGTGTCGAATGAGAAAAAATCTAAATTGGAAAACAAGGCTGTTAAATGTATTTTTATTGGTTATAGTGCTGGCATAAAAGCATACAAGCTTTGGAATCTTGATACGGAGAAGGTTCTATGTAGCAGAAGTGTTATCTTTCGTGAGTTGAAGCCTTCTACCTTGGATTTGCAGTTAGAGACAAAATCAGAAAATAAAAAGGGTGTAGTTGAAATTCCTCCGACACTAGATAAAGAGGAATTGAAAATTCAAAATGTACATGAAACTAAGGAGAGCTCAAGTAGTTTTGAGACTTATGAAGAAGAAGAAGAACCTCAGCCTCAGCCTGTGAGGAGGTCAACACGTGAAAGAAAGCAACCTAATAGGTATGGATTTTCCTTGTTAGATTCTACTTGTGCCTATGCTTTAATTTCTAGCACTGATGAGCCTAGGACTGTGAAAGAGGCATTTAGAATGTCTGATTCAGACTCTTGGTTGGAAGCCATGAATGAAGAAATGGCATCATTAGAAAAGAATGATACTTGGAGTTTGGTGCCCTTTCCTAAAGGTGGAAAAGTTGTTGGCTGCAAATGGGTATTTAAAAAGAAAATAGGTCTGGATGGCAGAGTGGAAAAGTATAAGGCAAGGTTGGTTGCGAAGGGATATTCCCAGGTAGAGGGAATTGATTATGGAGAATTTTTTTCTCTTGTAGCTAAGTTGACGTCTATCATATTTCTTTTGTCACTTGCAGCAGCATATGACTTAGAAATTGAATAGATGGATGTGAAAACAACATTTCTTCATGGTGACCTTGAAGAAGAAATTTATATGTCCCAGCCTGAGCACTTTGTGGAAAAAGGTAAAGAGAAACTGGTTTGCAAGTTGAAAAAATCTCTGTATGGATTAAAACAATCTCCTAGAATGTGGTACCAAAAATTTGACACTTTTGTTTTGTCATTGGGATTTGTAAGATCAAAATCTGATCATTGTGTGTACTACAAAGCTGAAAATGATCGTGTTCTTATTATTGCTCTCTATGTTGATGATATGTTGTTCATAGGCAATAGTAAGTTAATGATTTATGATCTAAAATCTCAATTATCTGCAAAGTTAGAAATGAAAGATCTTGGTGCAGCTAGGTATATTCTTGGAATGGAAATAACCAGGGACAAGAAGAGTAAAAAACTTTGGCTCAATCAGAGTAAGTATATTAATATTGTTCTAGAGAGATTTTGTATGAATGAATGCAAGCAGCTGGTTGTTCCAGATTTGCAAGGAACGAAACTATCTGTTGAGGACTGTCCAAAATCTCCTACTAAGATAGAGGACATGACTAGTGCCTTATGCTAGTGCAGTTGGTAGTTTAATGTATGCAATGGTCTGTACAAGGCCAGACATTGCCCAAGCAGTGGGAGTACTTAGTCGTTTTATGGAAAATCCTGGAAGGACACATTGGGATGCTGTGAAAAGAGTGTTCAGATATCTGAAGGGCACTTCAAAAAATGCTGTGTTACCATGGCAATTTGGTTGAATCGCAGAGGACTCTCAGCATTCAAGGCCATGTGGATTTTGATTGGGCAGGGGATATTGACAGCAGAAGATCCACCAGTGGATATATTTTCATGATGAATGGTGGTGCAGTTAGTTGGATGAGTAAGCGGCCCAGGTTGTAGTCTCTTTTTCCACTACAAAGGCAGAATACATGGCAGCAACACACACTTGTAAAGAAGCAATCTGGTTAAAACATTTGTGTTCTAACATTGGGTTTGATGCAGGAAAAATTACAATTTACTATGATAGTCAGAGTGTTATTTGTTTGGCAAAAAATCTTACTTTCCATGCCAGGAGGAAACATATTGATGTGCAGTATCATTTTGTACGAGATATGGTGGAGGATGGAAAGGTCTCTTTAGAAAAAGTGGATACTCTAGAGAATGTTGTAGATGCATTAACGAAGCCAGTGAGCACAGACAAGTTCAGGTGGTGTGCCAGTTCGATGGGCCTCAGTGCCCATGAATTTTAGTAGTTTTGTTGTGCTCTGGAGGTGTCAGTAAGATTTTTGTCAAGTGGGAGATTTTTGGAAAACGTGCCTCAATCTTACTGGCAGCTGTGTTCTAAAACTTTGAAGTGCTCGGGTCGCTGAGACTTTGATTTTGTCTTGTTGACGGTTTGGTTCCTAATGGTTATTAGAGAGACTTATGGTGACTAAAGTCATTGGGGAGAGGCATGAACACTCGGAATGACTCATCCCAACAGAGTATGTCTCGCAGAGAATTTACACATTGGCAACGAATGTCATCGGGGAGACGGTATGAACTTTAGAGTGACTCATTCTAATAGCGCTAGTCTCGGCAATAGGTTGGCTCTTGGTGATCGTCGGGAAGACTCTTGGTTGGCGGGTTTGCATTTGGTAAGAACTCTTGCCGATGGATGTGGTCTCGCCAACAGGCTGATGCATTCAATATGACCTCTTGGCGATAGCGAGGGTCTCGCCAATAGAGCTACATGAGTTGAACATCGATGTGAAGTCTCAACGATATTGTTTGTCTTGCCGACGGGTATGAACATCGGTATAACCTAAGGTTCTGTAAGACTCTTGGTGATAGCAGAACTCTTGCCGATAGATCTGCTCAAGATGGATTTGTGTTCGGTAAGACCTCTCGCCGACAGCGATGGTCTAGCCGATGGTTCTGCAGTGGATATTGATATGATGTCTTAGCGATAGGATGAGTCTGAGTGACAGGTTTGAACTCGATATGACTCTTGCCGATGGTGGTGACTCTGGGCGATAACGATAGTTGGGCTTTGTGGCATCAGGGAGACACATCCTAGTGTCTCACCGACATGCTATACTATTTGAACACCTTGATTGAATGTCAATCCTACGTGGTTTTTTTTTGACCAATCAGAGAAATGAAATGTGAACCGCTAGCAATTGGATGGTTGCGGTCGTTCCTGTGAGGAAGATCAATAGACCATGAATGACATGGATATACTCTGTAATCGAAGATGATGATCGATTCAGTGAACAATTCGATGTGTGATCAGTGTGTATGAATTCAATTTTGAGACCATTGTAACTAGGATGTTCTATACAAGGTTGATCAAGGAAATTATGCTGCTGTAAATTGACATTAGAAAGTGAAGTTTGTACTCTGTATGTAATTTTGTTTACTGTAATACAAAGAGGCTTTTCTTGGTGTGGTGGGTTTTTCTCTTGTAAGGATTTTCCCACGTAAATCTGGTGTCCAAATTGTGAATATACATTTCTCTGTTTCTATTGTTTCTTTCATGAGTATCTTAAAATTGAACTGTAATTGAATATTTTAAAGTCACCTCTGCATTCTTCCCTGAGTTTTTGATGTTAAGAGATTTTGTTCCACACCTAAGATTTCCTTACAAAAAGTGGTATCATGGTATGCCATGACAAGCAAATGTAATTGGAAGTTTCTCCTAGACTTATTACTTATGCTATGTGAAGTAATTGCATCACTGCTTATGTTGACTTTCTAAACAACTATATATTGTAATTAAAATTTTGTCATCTATCAACATCTAGTTATTAGTTATGGAATGTGAAGTAATGATTTGAGTTTGAATGATGTGCAATGCAACGTAATCCATGATATGAATATAAACTACACAAATCTATTAAGTACAATTCATTAGTTAAACTCTTTATTCTATTACCTGCATGTAGGTTTGAGTAAATCCACTGGCACTGGGAGGTGTTCTCTTAAAACCTCCAATATTAGCTTGTTCAACATCCAAAATCACATATTAAAATACCATTCGTAAAACAATGCTATTAACATGTAA
Organism: Sequoia sempervirens; assembly: GCA_007258455.2. Classification (NCBI taxonomy): domain Eukaryota; kingdom Viridiplantae; phylum Streptophyta; class Pinopsida; order Cupressales; family Cupressaceae; genus Sequoia; species Sequoia sempervirens. The sequence goes on along the minus strand of VDFB02320058.1, from coordinate 137,133 downwards.
TAAATTTATAATTGTTTACTAGTTGCATACCCCACCGATAGGTGAACTGCAGAAATAAGTAGGTATAGGGCCAGTGTATCCAGTCTCAACACTGTGACCCTGCAATTTTATTAAAATCATAAAACTAAATTAGCTAATCTTGCATTTCAAAATCAAAATTTAATAAATTAAATTCAATGAACATGCTAACTTTTACCTAAGTATCAATGCCATACACCTCATCCAAAATTTCAATTGCCCTCTCCATCTCCATAGCTACAAATGGATCCTGCGTAGCAGCCTCCTAAGTGTCGGTGGGGTCATATGAACAAGTCGCCCCACAAGATTGACACAAATGGGCTTGAAGGCCACCACTCAAAGAATCCCCTAGATGGTGTTGTAGAATAGGGCTAGCATGCTGGATGACACTTTGGGTCAAAGTGTTGATCGCCTACAATGTCTCTACATCGATACTCTCCTTCGTGACGAAAGGGATAACAACATGCTCATGAGGCAGCCTAGTGAGAGCTCATCTCCCTTGCCACATAGGATCTGACTGTGCACCGGGTCTATCCTGAGCCAACCCCCCACTTCTCCCTTGGAAGTCCCTCATATCAAAATAATTTGGGATTTTGTTCAATATGAACTCACAGTATAGTTTCCTAAGGAAATATTGTGGGACTTCACAATTGTTACATGGTGGATAATAAAAAACCATGTACCACCTATCATAAAAAAAAGTTCCTAATCTATTGGTGATGGCACCAATGAATAGGAAACCTCTTCCCATTGAGGGTAAGATTTTGATTTGTGTGTGGGTCAGTGAATAATGAGCACAAATTACCTTTTGTAATTTTTAAATCCTTTACATCTTTATATGATAATTTTTTTGCGTAATAAGCCCTAGCCGCCTACCTCCTATCTTGCCATCCAATTATTTTTTTGTTAATTGAATCTACATTTTTTAACATATGTTTCAATGAAGTTGGCAGGGTCATTCTTTCCGCAGTTGAACCGTTTGGATCGCTCAACCTCCCGATTAAATCCTCAATTTTTTTTTTGTTGTTCTCAATTTCACTCATTAAATTTTGTTGAACTTTCCAAGAGGGTGTTGAGGGATTGGTGGAGGAGGTTGTTGTTGTGGTTGATTTTGTTGTTGAGGATTTTGTTGCTCTACTTGTTAAGGATTTTGAGGATTTGTAGGTTGATTTACATCTCCTACAAATTCAAAAAAATAAATATCAAATACAACCTAAAACTAAAAAATTCAAAACAAAAAGAAAACAATCCTTACCTCTCACACCTCGTCGACGTGGCGGCATCCTGGCGATGAAATAGCAACTCTTAATGAAGAAATTCGCAAAATAGCTCCTCCTAGAACGCAAGTGGGGAATAATGGGGTTTTGGTCGCAGGCAACAAACAAAACACAGTCACAAGTAAAAATGAATTTGTTTTACTTTTTTTTGTTTTAATAGGTCATAACGCACTCGCGTTATGAGTTTTCAAAAAAAAAATCAAAAAGTGGCCACAAATTGGCTACCCATCTCCATGCACCCACCATGTAAATACTCCTAATCCTATATTCATATGTGATTTGTAGGCAGTAAGAAAACATATCCATCCAAATAAAAAAGCAACATCGTTGTAAATACTCTTGAGCCTATATTCATATGTGATCTACATGCAGCAAGAAAACATATCCACACAACCACCATAGGTTTGACTAACATCTTAATGATAAAGTTTAGGGTGTACTCAAGATAGCCAAAATGAGCAAGTAGGTCAAGCATGCACACATAAATATCAAATGTAGGTGTAATACAATAAGAGTTATACATGTGATTGAGTATGTATAGTCCATATGCACTAAACCTGTATGGTTGCATGCACATATAACAAAAGCAAAGTTTATAATGTCATAATATGTTCCAAAGTGTTGTATTAATTAAATCAAGGTGTTATTATGATTACCAATCTTCAAACCTTTGCTAAGTCATTGAGCTCACTAGATCGTTGAGCTCACAGGTTTGAATCATTCATCATGGTAGATTCAAACCTCTGTTGGGCTATTGAGCTGATAGGGTCTTAGCCCTTGTTGAGCCACTAAACTCACAGATTTGGACTGTTGCATTAACGCAAAGCAATTATATTGGAGGTAAAGTCCTTCATTTGTGTTGTGCCATAGCAAAGTGGACAATTCTGAGATGCTAAGCCAAAAAAAATATTATAATGGACTGAAAAGTATTATATTTTTATATTTTCTTACTTTATGAGTTATAGTGTATACAGTACCACCATTTATTAAGAGATTATATTGATAAAAATCTTTAAAAATATGAAAAAAAAAAAAAAACAAACAAATAATAATATATTTTTATCAACATTTACTCTTAACCAGATCAACAAAATGAATGGTGACACCATGTTTTTAATAATATTTATTGTTTAAAACACATTAACAATAATATATTTATACTTAACATATGAATAGCGCATGTATTAATAATTGAAAGATAATGTTGTACATATTAAAAAATAATAATATGAATAACATTATGACTTTAATAACTAGAATAATAATAACAATAGATCAATATCAACAATATTAACAAGATTAATAATTAATATAATATTATAATATTTTAAATCACAAAAGTCAATTTTATATTGTATTAATGTTATAAACCCTCTTAAATAATTATTTTATAATAAGAATATAATATTTTACATTGCATGATTTTAATGATTTTTTTTTTTTTTGAGAATTGCTACCAATGGAGATAGTTTCTATTATATTAAATATAAAAATAATTTACATCAAACATTACAAAGGGCGAGAGTAAGGAAAAGGATGCACAAACTTTCAATGATCCTTCTATTTAGTTGAGTGGGTGAGAAGAGATTTACATTATGACCCATAAAAAACATATGTTTCCATGTTTCTTCCTAGGCCATCTCTCATTAACATTTGATGATTTAATGTCCAATATTTTTAACAATATAGGATAAACAGTTGTGACTTTAAAGTTGTTAGTGTTGATGATGACCATCCTTATTCTTTAGATTTAAAAATCAATAAATCATATGATACCACATTAGGGCACCAATAATACATGACTTAGTGCACAACTATCAGTCTCACTTTTTTTATTAGGGGGTCTTTTTGGACACCTCAACAAAAAGAATGCTGATTGACATCAAATTTAATGATATGGCCCTAAAACCTTAATTATACGCGGGGGACTTGTCAAATAAGCTACAGTAAAAAATTAGGAGTGATTTAAAATTTTCACATAAGATTTTGACAAACGTGAAATAGGGTGCTCAACTACTAGATCCTCTCCCCTGATCCTCTCCATTTTGAGAAATGTGAAATAGGGTGCTCAACTACTGAATCCTCTCCCCTGATCCTCTCCCCAGGCCCTCCTTTAGGTCTTTGCTCAGGTTTAAAAGGGATTTTGTTGCTTCTGTCCTGTGTAGTAATGAGAAATTTGTTCACAGCTCTTTCTCTCCATTCGAAGTTTATTGATGTACGCACTATATGAAGCTCTATGTTGTGGATATGAGTCTGAGTCAAGTGCTTTTTTCCAATGAATGTGTGAATCATCAATTCCTCCACCTCCAATTGTATGACGAATACCTTCTTAAGTTGATCTTCAAAGCTCTATTGATCTCACTTGCAAGCGCAGCTCGAGACTGATGATCTCTCGGCCATTTCTCCACACATGCTCTAACCTCATTTATGTAGTTGCGGCCAACCATCAAGGAAATCGCTTGATCCTCCATGTGTTTTGAGGCTATCCTTGTTCGAATCTTCCAATCATCCATGATCGTCCCCCCAACCACCTTACAGGATTGTCTCCTTATATACGATCTCGTGCAAACTATTGCATGCTTGATATTGGTCTGAATTACGTTGTCTTCACTCTGTTCTATCCATGCTTCAGGCTATACTCTCCAATCCTCTCCAGGTACCAATGTATCCTTTCAATCTAGTTCTTTTTATCTTACAGCTCACATCCCTTTTGGTGCCCATGGCTCATATTATGATCATCGAAGTCCCCTTCGATGTCTATTGATCTCACATTCTCTTGGACACATAATTTGAGACCAGCCAACAATGTAGAGAACTCATTGGTACTGTCCAAGATTTTTTATCGAGCCATCCCAGCGTAGTTCACCTTCACTATCGTGAATGACAAAACCAACCCCCGATGCCCCAGGATTGCCCATTGACACACCGTCGAAGTTCAGCTTTATCCTGCCACGGGCGGGGGCTTTGGTCCATTTTGCTCATGCCCCACCACCATTCTTGCTAATTTTTAGTATTAGCACTTGTATCTAAAGGAGGTTCAACGATTATGTTGATAGAAAATTATAATTATAATTATAATTATATATATATATATATGTTAGAGTATGTGTTTGTGCATGGGTGTGTATGAATGTCATGTGCTCAAATTCTAGTTGTATGTGGTTAGATTAAACAATTAATAAAAGTGTTAAATAATAGAATGAAATAAACTTAGACAAATTTAGATTTTTTTTTTTAAAGAAATTAAGTATTATTTGATTTTGAGATATTTGCATAAGGTTTAAAACATAAAGCAATGCAAATGAAAAAAAAAAATTGTCATCAAGTTAACAAAAAAACATTGCAAATGGAAATAGAATGTTCCTATGTAGTTGGAAAATCAATATTTGTTTGGATTTTACAAGATAAGTGAGATTTTGGAGGATTTTACCATTAAATGACACTTGGTTTACCATTAAACAAACAGTTAAAAAAAAAAATTGGATGCCCCAACAATGGTTTGTAGGTCTGAAACTTGTTTAGGCTCAAATCTCACACTATATGTAGCCTATTGACTAATTACTCTAATAGTTATAGTTTAATTATTTAGTTAATATTACATTGTGTTTATCTCATTTACATCACATGAAGTTCTAAAAGCATGCAATGAGTGTATTAAGTGAAATTATCTTTTAGTTATTATATCCCATTATTCATTTTTTTTGTTCTTAGAAATTGGTGTTATAATAAAGAAAAGATCATCTTAGAATAATATTTAATGATTCTAAAAGTATGCAACGAGTATATATTAAGTGTATATTTATTTTCTAGTTGTATCTCATTAATCTTGTTTTGTGTCTTATAAATTGGTGTTATAATAAGGAAAATATCATCTTATAATAATATTTTATTAAATATTTCCTCTTAAGGAGGATGCCTTCTCTAGAGTCTTGTGATAATTGTTCTAAACTTATGAATATAAGCATATTTTTAATTATTTTTCGAACACTTTATGCATTTTCACGTGATATTATCTTTGTTTGATAACTAATAGATAACTTATTAACAAGTTATATCATCACTTTTCAAGTCTAACTTCTACAAGAACAATAATAATTTAATGGCTTGTTATACATACTCACTATATGTTCTCACTTCACCTTACAAGATCTTGGTGATTAGAAATTAATGAAAGTAGTGGTGTACTAAGTATCTTCTATCACAATATTTTTCTTGGAATAGTTATGTAGGTAAGAAATTTTGTGCTAAGGGTTTTTAATAATTGCAAGGATTTGTTCTTAGATACGGATTTTTTTGGCATGTAAAGAAAGATTAGAAAGGACTCATTCATACCCACCTTAGACAACATCTACAAATAGACTTGAGCTTCCGCATACTTTTAGGTATATCAAAATAAATTTTGGGGTTAGGAGAAACTTTTCCTGATAACTTCATTAGTCATATAAATCCTACGATGCACTAGTAAGCAATTATCCCTAAGAACTTAATGACTTTGTATCTCATAAATGAGAATGTAGCTATAGAAAAAGCGAATCCTTTAAAGTTAGAGCTTTGAAATATTGAGCTAGTTCACTATTTATAAATAGGAAAAGTATATCAAAGAACCCATAAAACAAACACACCAATAAAAAAAATTTAAATCATAGCCATGAATAGATTTGGGAAAATTTGGTTAAAGATTGGTAGATCCAAGTAGATTTGTATATTGATATAGTGAGTCGATGAGAGATGATGTCTAGAATGATGATAATTTTCTAATTGAGTCTTAGGTATTTGGGTTCCATAAAATCTATTAGTTTGTAATTTTTGATGCAAAATCCTCACAATCTAAGATGAATTTGATAATTTTATGTAAAATGTTTGTCCAAAAGGTATTATTACTAAAAAATGAGTTGATTGATTTATTTTCTCAAATTGATCATTCCTCATTTTGATAATTTTGGTTAAAAAATTAGTAACCCTTAGAGTAGACACAAGTGATCATGAATAGGGATCATATATCGTGTGACCTATAGGAGCTTTCTTCGAAAAGGATAGCTAAGTAATTAAATCACATATGATGAACACAATCCACTATAATTTATCAATTATCTAAGTTGGATAAATTCAATTAAATTGATGATCTTGATAACTAATTAGTTGACCTTCATGTTAATATGACTCCACAAGATAATAATCCTAATAGATATATGGTACAAAGCTCTCAAATTAAAAAAACTCCCCCACACTATAAAAACCTTAGAATAATTTTATGTAGGCTTCCATGAATTTGATGGTGATCACCATGCAACTTGCTTGCATTGGTTTTAGTTGTGTTTTGCAACCAATCAAATTCTCATGGCTCAAAACTCCTCATAGATTTATTCAATCTAGAATATGAAGCTATCATATGGTATTAAAGACTAAAATAAAAAATGGTGCCATCACATAACATCAATCTTGTGACTACCAACTCACCTAATTTAGCCCATGTGAGTACAAGGATTTCACAAGAGCATTAACTAAATTATGAAACTTGTTTTATCGATGGCTAACAAACCTAGTTTGAAAATATGGAATAAGTGATCATGATGATAATTTCTTCAAAATTTGTTTTATCATTGGCTTAAAGGAAGCCATCCATGAAAACAAAAATTTTAAACCTGCCACATGATGGAAGTTGTCAGGTTGTATAAATTATCTAAGGATAATTTTTTTGACCCACATCATTCTTATAATTTTTTCAAGATAACACTCAATAGACATTTCATGAAACATCACATTGAAAGGATGTCATCCAACACCAAGTCTGTCAAGTGCCTCTCATTATGAATTGTTTTTCATTGATAAAAGGTATTGTTCTACAATAGTTATGAGAATTGCAACCACATAGTAAATGTATCAAACAATAATATATCTCCTATATGTTGAGATACTTCCATTAGTTGGCATGTTGAATTCTTTACAAGATAGTTTCCTTCAGGAAAAACTCAAAGAGATAGATTTGAGTTATGATTCAACCTCTAAAATTGTTTTTCATTCATTATCCTTCACCACACCCAAACCATGAAGGTGTTGGGATGCTCCAAAGGGAATAAATTAACATCCTCATCCATTTGGATAGAATTTCACAATTTACTTAGATGACCAAGCAAATAGCTTGTTATGTATATCCTTGTAATAAATTTGATACAATGATCACTAATAGAGACATACTATCCTATAAAGTAAAATGATACAATGTTAGGGGTTCACTAAAGGATTGTGTTCTACAATTTGATAGTTTTATACTTATGTTAGGTGGGTGTGACATAATTTTAATGCTTAGTTTATTTTCACATTAGGACCCATCATGTGGAATTTATTTGAATTGTGAATCCAATTTTATACTAATGGGAAACTTGACATACTCTAAAGGGTGTGAAAACATGAATAATTTGAAATATTATCTCCCCTTGTAAGGATATGTAACTCATAAACCTAGGGTTTTAAAGAGTTATGGGTCAACTTTATATTGTGCAAGTGACAACAACTAGCAAAGGTAAATATTTATACTTTCATTTACTCCTTGAAAAGTATTCATAAGTATGTATAACATCTGAATTAGTACCACCTTAGTGCTCATAGTACATGTCATCCAATTAATTCTAGGAAGTTGAACATCAAATATGCATGTCGATCTTACTACCCCTATATACACAAAAACCTAAAATTGAGAGGATGGTCCAAGAATAACTTGATGTTGGGATTAATAGGAAAAAAATTAGCTCTTATCCCTCCTTGGTAATCTTAGTTCTCAAGAAACATGACTCATTACATGGTTGTGTATAGAATTTGTGAGCTAAATAAAATCACTACTAAGAATAAGTTTCTTATATCCCTATCATTGATGAACTATTAGATGAGTTGCATGGAGCTCATTTATTCTCTAAGATCAACTTGTGATCCATCTACCAAAAGATTTTTTTACACAATGTAAATATGTATAAGATAACTTTTTTCACTCATAAAGACCATTACAAATTAATGATGATGGCATTTGGCCTCACAATGCAACATCCTTATTCCCAAGTATAATTAAACATTTTTTAGATATTCCTTCTAAAATTAATATGATTTTACTTTGATGATATTATCATCTATAGAAAGACATAAGAACACCTATCTCTCACTTGGAGTGGACCTTGTGAATGCTATTATAAAATTGGCTATTAGGAAAGTGCTCCAAATCTTTTTTGGTGCAATAAACATTGTATGTCTTTTAATGTTGACACCAAGAAAATTGAGGACATACAAAATTAGCCTAAACTATAGACTCTTAAAATTCTTCAACATTTTTTATGTCTCGTAGAATTTTATACAAATTTGTCTAAGGTTGTGGAAAATGTGTATCTCCTCTATGGGATTGTTGAGAAAAAAGGGTAACAAGAATTTGATCCATTGTGTAATAGTAATACAAGACCTTTTATGATTTTTCCACCAAGATGGCCAATATGACCAACTTGTGTGATCTCTCACATGTCCAACTTTCTAACTAGTTGATACATGTATTTGATGAATTCAACTCTTAACCATAAAAAAATATCACTTCTAAACTCTTAAAAATAACTTGGTTGATGTTATACAAATAGTACACCATAAATAAAGATAGAAAATAAGGATGAAATATATATATATATATATATAAGTGCTACAACTCAAATACTCTAGCATGGCATGTAATTATCAAATATCAAAATAGAATATATGCATTCGACTAATAAATGCCTTGAACTATAGTTCTTAACAATTTTACATATAAATATGATCATTAGAATCTCATATGCTCATATGCAATATTTTGATTACTATACTAAATACCCCAAATCATATTGTTTAAATCTACCCCTTTATGTGGGATACCTTTTCCAATGATTTTATTATTCCATTTTTATGGATAATTTTAAAGGATGGGGTATTAATAAAAAGATGTTTGTGGCCCTTCATTTAATTATTTTACTAGGACTAATTCAAATTGTCTTGTCTCATGAAGCTAAAGCCGGAGGGGGGAATGGAGGCACTCGTGTGGGGCTATATGTGTAGGGCCTAGGCTTGAGCTCGAACTGTGTTATGGTGGCGGCCTTGCATGCTCTTTTTTGCCTACGTGAGCGTTATTTAGGGGGCGATCTCTGATATGGGGGGTATTGGGTGGGGCTTCTTTGTTGTCTACGGGGGGTTTTTTTAGGATTGTGGTGTGGGATTGGTGTTTGTTCTCTAGTTTTTGGTAGGTTTTTCTTTGGTGTTATTTGAGGGGGGTTGTGCTACCTCTAACCCTTGGTATAGGGTTAGTATCCTATGTGTTTGGTGAGTATGGGATCTAGGAAAGAGCCTATTGAGGCTTCAAATGTTTCTTTCAAGGAGGAATTTCTTTTTTCTTCAAGTCACAAGAAGGAAAGAAACTTTTTGGCTAATGCCTTAGAGGACTCTATTAATGAAATTTGAATGAATAATGCAACAAATCCTAATGGTTGCCTGGATAGGAGCAAGGAATGGTCAGTCCTTGTTATTCAACCAGACTCAGTTGTGGATGATGTGCTATATTTTGCGAACTCGTTTCCTTTCTTGGAAGCATGGGTCCATTGTACATGGAATCTAGAGGGGGATATGGAAGTGATCATGGCAGAAAATAATATTTTCTTTGTTGTGTTTTCAATACTGGTAGACAAGCTTTCTGCCTTTGAGAATGGATCATATTTCTATAATCAGATTGACCTATTTATGAAGTCTTGGCATGTGGGATTTAATCCAACTAGAGAGCTTCCCTTGAGAATACCTATCTAGGTGCATTTTATGAAACTTCTAATGGATTTCTGGAGGTGAGATATATTACATATGATTGTGATGTTGTTTGGTAAATTGATGGGACCTTCACAACAAACTCTTGATCGCAAGGTAGTTTCTTATGCCCACCTATGTGTGGAAATTGATTTGAATAAACTACTTTTGGATTCTATGGAAATCAAGTTAGGGTCTCTGTCTTAGATTCAACAATTAGATTATGAAGCACTACCTTTTAGATGTCACATTTGTCATGAGTATGGGCATCTTTAGCATACTTGTCCTAAGGTCATCCAACCAACCCCTTCGGCTCTTCGCTCTCCTCCTCCTATGGGAGACAAAGGGAAATCCCTAATGTGAAGCAAGAATGGAGATAAGGAAGGATTTATCCCAATTAGGTAATGTAATAAGGGGAGAGGATAGAAAATATCCTTCAAAGAGCATCAACAAGATGGATTCCAAAATAGGTTTGATATTCTAGAAACCTTTGATGATCAAGACATGGTTATGGTTTCCCAAGCTCCTGCCCAAGAGAAAACAATGGTTATTTGGGTTGAATCAAGTATGGTTGGTAATATGGATCATTTACAGAAAGGTACCCCTTATGAGATGATGAATGTAGATCAGGTCTAGATTAGCTCTGGATTTTCTTTTCCATCAGGAAAGGAGGTTGTGATTGTAGTTTATGTTGGAAATCCCCTTCCTTCTCATGGTGGAGAGGAGGCTTCTGAGGGAGGTCAGTTGAAGAAAGAGTCTCTGGTGCTAGGTATACAAAAAAAGCCTCTTAAGAAAGGCACCTAAGAGAAGGCTTTAAAAGTTGGTCAGAAGAAAGACTTGGAGAAGGTGAAGCTAATTGGTGATGCTTTGGTGGAGTTAGGATTAGTTAGGCCCATTGACTCACACTTCCAAAAATGATTTTTCTCTCATGGAATACAAGGGATTTGAAAAAAAAGGTTGTTCAAGGTTTGATCTTGACTCATAAATCGGATATGATTTTTTACAAGAATATAAACTTTCAGTGGAATGAATGCATAGCATTGCTTCTAATCTTTGGTGGCATGGTTAGTGCCAATGCCTTGGTGCTCAAGGTTGTGCTAGTGGTTTAGCTTGTCTTTGGGACCCCTATAAACTCAACCCTCTCTAGTGGGTCTCCAACAGACATGGGATTTCTAGGGTGGCCTCCAATGTAGATTCTGGGGAATCTATTCTTTTTACGAATGTGTATTCTCCTATAGATCTTCTTGGTAAGATCGATTTATGGGCCCATATTAAGTATGTGAGATCTTTGGCTCCTCTCCTTCCATGGGTCCTGGTAGGGGACTTTAATGCTATTGTGAGCTTGGTAGAGAAACGTGGTGGGTTGGCTAGGCTGGATGCTTCTTCTTTATTGTTGTAGGAGGGTATCGACTCTTTAGGCCTTGTTGATATTCAACCCTTTAATGGATAGTTTACTTGGAATAATAGAAGATGTGGCAATGATTCAATTTTAGAAAGATTAGACATGTTTCTTGTTTCCATCTACTGGGTGAGTAATTATTGGCTATCTAGTTCTGAGATTTTGGATTAGTGTGGATCTAACCATTGGTCCATCAAATTAGTATTATCTAAAGTAGATATGGAAAAGAAACCCTCCTTCAAGCTCCAACTAGTGTGGTTGTGTGAAGATTCCTTACAAGATCTTATCATAGTTTGGTGGCAAGAAGGTAAACTAACTTATGGTATTTCCATGTATTCCTCTATTAAGAGATTGTAGTATGTGAAATATCAGCTCAAAAGATGGAACAAAGAGCATTTTGGAAATCTTTTCCAAGTTAAGGAAAAGGTTCAATCTCTTCTTTATTAGGTTTCATGATATTCTAGAGAGTTTCCAGACTTAGAACCGAAAATCTATAAAAGGAACTTTGGAGTTGCTAAAGGAGCTATCTGAATGGGAACTAAGGGAGGAGATTTACTGGAAAACAATGGCTAGGATTAACTGGCTTCAAGAAGGGGATAGGAATACTACCTTCTTCCACAACTTTGCTAAGGATTGAAGGAAAAGGAACATAATTACCTCTATTCAATCCTCTAATGGGCTTCTTTTATCTTCTTCTCAGGATATTTGTAAGGAGTCCATGAGTTTCTTTTCGGTGCTTCTTTCAAAGGACTATGCTTTTGAGGTTACGAAAGAGGACCTCATTTTGGAATGCATCCCTCTTTTAGTGTCTTTGAAAATGAATGAAGAACTCAAGAAGATTGCTTCTCTTGATGATGTGGAAAGGATTATCTTTTAGATGAAGAAAAGGAAAGCTCCTAGGCCTGATGAGTTTTCGATTGATTTTTTTGAAACTTTTTGGGAGATTCTCAAGCAGGATGTGCTTGGGATTGTCTAAGAATCGCAGAACAAGAAATAGATGTTGTGCTCTTTAAATGCGACCTTTCTTTCCCTCATCCTGAAAAAGGACAAAGTTCAATCCTTTGATCAGTTTAGGCCCATTGCTTTATGCAATATGGCTTAAAAGATCATTACTAAGCTTTTGGTTGAGAGATTTAAAACATACCTTACCTCCCTTATTTCAACTACGAAGGGAGGTCTTGTGGTTGGTAAGAAAATCTTGGATGGGGTCATGATTGCAAGGGAAGTTATTCATTCTATGGCAACTTCAAAAGATAAGACTATGTTTATGAAGTTGGATATGTCCAAAGTTTATGATTGGGTCAAGTGGATTCTCTTGGCTTTTTGCTTTCCTATGGATTGGCTTGAGTGGTTTATGAGTTGTGTTTCTTCTACCTCCTCCTCGGTTATTATCAATGGAGTTGCATCTCCCTTATTCAAAGCTTTCAGGGGTCTATAATAAGGTGATCCTTTATCCACATACCTATTCATTTTGATAGTCGAAGGTCTAGGGTGTCTCCTAAAACTTCATGTCACTCAGGGTCTAATATATGGGTGGTATTGGAGTAACTCTTGGCCTCCTCTTTCTCTTTTGTAGTTTGTGGATGATACTGCCTTGATGGGCCTATCCAATGTTAGGTAAGCAAAGAACTTCATAAATTCTCTTGATATTTACTTGGTGGCTTCTGAGCAAAGGATCAACAATGATAAATATTTTATGATCTTCTTTAATACTCTCATCTTATTTAGTGACAAATTGCCTGAATTCTCAGATTTCAAGTTGGTGCTCTTCCTCTCACATACTTGGGTTTTCCTCTCTTAGTTGGGCCCCTTGCTAGGGGTTATTAGTAGTCTAGTATTGATGAACTCCACACTAAGGTCATCCACTGGACCTTTTGTTGATCTCTTTGGAAAGAAGAGTTATGCTATTGAAGTTAGTGATTCAAGCTCTTTCCATATACAGATGCTTGCTTTTGGAAACCCCCTCAAGTTTTATTAAGGACTTTGATGTCATTTCTCAATAATTTCTTTGGGTTGGAAATTTGGAAGCATGCAAATGGAGCTTGGTTAGCTGGGAAACTATTTGTAGTCCTATTCAATATGGGGGTTTGGGTCTATGATAGTCTATTTCCAATGGCCAACTTTGGTTGTCAAGATCTACTAGAGGTGGTGTACTAATTTTGAACAACTTTGGGCTAGAATTATTACTTCCAAGTACTTAGGGGAGATTGTTTTTCTGGATATCCCTAGAGTTAGCCTCACATGGAAAGGCTTGAGGATCTAGAACACCCTTAAGAAAGGGGCCAATCTTATAAATCAGGGTTTATTTTGGATTTGCAACAAGGGGTCTGAGGCTCTTTTTTGGCATGATTCTTGGGATGGACATCCTCCCATTATTTTTGCATACCCACAATTGAAAGAACTTTGTGATAGATGTACTAAAGCTGGTTGGGTGTGGGTGGTGGATTTTAAATCTTCTCAGTCTATGGGTTAAGAAGACATTGCCAGTTGGAGGGATTCTAGGGAATGGCCTTGAGGAGGTTCTATGTAATATAGATAGGTCCTATCTTCAATTTTGAAGAAGCATTTCTATAATTCCTCAAATGAGAGGGATATATTAGCTTGGGATTTCAACACTAAGGGGTGTTACTCTATTGCTAAAGGATACCGAAAAATTATCCAACAAGCTGATGGAGAGGGGGAAGTTCCCTGGTGGAAGAAAGTTTGGAATAAATATGCTTGGCCAAAGTGTTTTTTTAATATGGTTGGTTGCTATAAATAGATTTCTTACTTGGCATAACTTGCGAAAAAGAGGATTTCATCGATCGTTTATATGTACCTTGTGCAGGAACTATGAGGAATGTATCCCTCATTTGTTCTTCCAATTCCTTTATGCCAAGGAAATATGGAACTTCTAGTGGAGTTTATGGAATAAGGAGTATGTTCATGCCACGTCGCTGGTGGAATTTTGGAATAGTTTGGGGAGGCCACCTACCAAGGCTATCTTTCTTAATGTGGCATGGGAAATTGGACCTTCTTGTATTATATGGCAGCTTTATCTTGAATGTAATAGGATAATTTTCCAAGGTAGCCAAGTTGGAGCTTATCAATTGTGGCAAAATATTGTGGGCATGATTCGGGAAACTCTGGAAGCCAAGTGTGATTGGATGAAACCCTCGAAAGGGAATATCTCCCCGTGATTCATGGATTGAGTCTTGTTGATAAGGTGGCTCGATGTCCTATTGTTAATATGGGTTGTGGTCCAAAGAAGAAAATTTCTAGGGATGGTAACTGGGCTTCCCCCCGATTGGCATACTTTTAAAATAAATATTGATGGATCTTCTAGAGGTAATTTGGGCCATTTTGGCATTGGGGGTGTGGGAAGGAACTATTATAGTGATGATCATGTTTTCTTCTTCTTCACTTATTTGGGGTTGGTGTCAAATAATCTTATGGAGGCCCATGTCATTTTGTTTCCAATGGAGAAGTCTTGTGCTCTTGGATGGAGGAAGGTTATTATTGAGGTAGATTCTATGATCATTATTAACATGCTTAATGGACAAAATTTTGAGGGTGTCCATTGGCAACTGGAATTGATTGGTAAGAAGATTTTGAAATTGGGCAATTCTCTTGACTTGATTTATGTCCATATCCCTAGGGAATGGAATGGAGTGGTAGATTGCTTGGCTAAGTGGGCTTCATAGCAACAAAATGAGAAGGAGGTTAATTGTTGGGATTAGTTGGCAGTTGAAAAGTCTCACAAGTTATCACAGCTAGTGCTAGAAGATATGGAGGGTTTAGGATTGCTTCTTGGTCTTTGGGTCTTGGGTTCTCTATGTGACTCCTTAACTTCTTTATGATGAGATGATTTGGTTCTTGTTATTGCTTCATTCTTTGTATCTTGACTTCCTAACCTTTGTGGCCAAATTTTAATTAATAAAATTTTACCCCTTTTTTAAAACAAATTTATCCTACCTCATGTAATATTTAAAATTTTGAATAAAACATCAAAATAAACCTTTAGTATATTCATCTTCTAATGAGAATTCACTTGTTGGTCTAATTAGGTCTAAACGTTCATATTTGAATTGAAGACTATCTCTTGATGTAACTAGCTCTAGTCGATCATCCTCTGGATAATTCTAATATGACGAGGGAAAACTATTTTTTTTGTTAAACATGAATTAACTAAAACTCATGGTTGTGATAACAATATATATTCTTCTATAGAAATATTTTCTTCTATTGTAGTGTCCATTTCAAGCTTGTCATCTTTTTAACCATCTAATGTTGTGCTATGATATGAAATCTCCATTGTTCCATACCTACATTCATTTGGATCACAATTTTCTAGTAGAATTCTTTCTTCATCAGTAATTTTAGGATTAGATTCATTTTTTTGTGACCCTAAATCTTGAATTTTTAAAGTATACTAATGAAATAGAGAACATGGGAGATCTTTTAAAATTAGAATCGACAACGTCCACAACTTCTAGGTGGACCTTGAAAGATAGTTCGAAGTGACCTTCACCATGAGCACAACACCAATTGAGAAGAAAAAAATCATAAGCACATACTTCATGGGTTAATATCTTTTTTTCATTCAAAATTTTCATAACTAATTTGTCTAGGGTAGGGGTGTAAGATGTATCACTGTGATTAGGGGTTCTTGTCAAGTGAAATGTTAAGATATCATCTACCTTGTACACTCCTCATTTTGTACTAATATAGCCTAGCTCGTTCAGGAGATTGTATTCAATTATCATGTGTTTATTTCGAGGTTTGCTATCAATCCTTATATGATTTTGGTTGCCTCTCCAATGTAGCCAAAGAGGCAATAAGTCTATTATAAATACCCATGCATTATTTTTGAACAAACTCCACTTAGGAGCATTTTGTAAACCTCGAGGAACCAATTGAATGTTAATGTGTTGTTGTACCCTTGGCTCTAATGTAAGTTGCATGTGTATATCTTTAAGTTACTTGATTACCCTAACCTCATTTTTTTCTAACTATATCACTTTCTTTAATATTTTGACAAGTGTATAAATTATTTCTAAATATCTTGAGATTGAGAAAAAAGGGTGGGGATTCAAGTTTAACTTTTTAAAAGGTTGCAAGTGCATCTAGTGTGGCCATTGTTTTCTCTTTATTTTTTATGTATACATTCTTTTCCTAGTGATTTGATAAGAGCTTCCATCTGAGAAGGACAATTTTACAATATGTCAAACAAGTTCATGTTAGATATCATTTTCTTTAAGTACTCAATTAGGTCATATCCTCCTTGTGCATGGTAGTGAACTTTATGGGTTGTGGTTTTTTTGTTGATATTTGTTATGTTAGATGGCCCTTTAGGAGGTGTAGGATTATTACTAACATTAGAATTTGGTGGGGTTGGGGCATGATTTGGGAGTGTTGAGGTAGTTAAAGGGGTCTTATTTTTGTTCCAAATAAAATAGTTATTTTTCCCTATTTGTATACATTTTGAACATCCATGATTCTCTCTTGAATTAGTCAGTTATATTTCTCAAAGGAAATATGAAAGTGTTCAATACCATGGCAACCCCATATCATAGTCATTGAACTAATTCCAAAAGAAACTGTATGTTTGGAATCTACTTGGGAGATTATCACTACCTTTTTTCATTTGGGGATACTCAATTTTAGAATGTGCAAAAGCGTTATGTAGCTTACAAAAATTACTCAAGAGATTTGGATCAACTAGATTAACTATGTTCAAGACATCAATAGAATTAATTACTCCCCCACTATTGGGTTTAGTATTTCATTATCTATTAAATGGCCTTGTATTTGCAAATCTATAGTCCTATCCCTAGAATTTTCCCTAATTATTATTATGCCCTTGCCTAGGTAATGGATTCATCTTAAGTCATGTGAATTTGTTTGTCACCTACGATAGGGTCCTCTTAAGATCTTCAATTTTAGAAGAGAGTTGAAATGTTTGATTAGGGACATAATTTGAACTATTATGATGGATATTTTGATTATCCACTTGTACATTTATAGTTGGAACGAATCTAGTAGGTAATTGTTCAAAAAATATATTACCAACTGGAATAACAAGTTGAGTAGTAGTGTTGGAAGTTTTTCCTAACCAACTTATCATGGGTGTGGGAGTGACTTGATTCATTACTTGTGGTATTATATTGGGGATAGGGTTCAATAAGGGCTATTATTTATCAATGTGTGGTCAATAATTGGTGTGTGGTTAGGCATGATTGATTATCCTATTGTTGGTAGGGATTGTAGACATGTAAAAATGCCTAAACATATATCGCACATCCTGAAACTACATTTTTCCATTATTGACATCATTAGCATAATTTGCATCATTAATCCCCTTTTAACATCATTTCTATCATTTAACCCTATTTCCCTCTATTAATTAAATAATTTTGAATTGTCTAATTAATTCACTATTTTAACCTCATTCCTCCTAATTAATTAAATAAACATTAGTCATTTAATTGTCTCTAACTTAACTTATTCTTCTATTTTAATTAAAAAGTTATCAATTAATTATTTAATTAAATATCAAACCCCTTTAATAAATTAAATAATTACTTTATTTATTTAATTATCTGAGTTTCCTTCGAAAAATCTTGACTTAACTTATCCGAGACATCATCCATTAATAAATAAACATTATTTATTAATTCAATCCATTCTTTGTGTGTTGCTTAATTAATTAATTACTTTAATTGATTATCTTATCATGCAAAAAGAAAAATCATCTTCTATCTCAATCTTATCTTTGTGCCTTCCTCGAGTAATTAATTAATTATACCATGCATTATTCCCTCAAAACTTAATTGAAACTCTCTTTCAGTCAACTGATATTAATTGACCACTCTTTTGATCAATCAATTGACTTAACACTTCAAACAATATCTCATGCAACCAGTTCAATAAAAAATGTAATCCTTAAAGCCTTCTAGGATTTAGTACATTTGATATCTATATGATTCACTTTAAACATGGCACAACTCCCTAATCTCTAAATATTAATTAAACTAAGCCTCTAGAGTATATAGGAAGGCAACATAAGTTACATGCCTCTATGAAATCTCTTATTATGGTTAGATTTGGCCCAAATAAAATCACACAAGAGTTTCTCTAGCTTGTGATATGATGCATTGTAGGGCACTCAACAAGAGTTATAAACATGCAGTACTACTTAAAATTTAGAACAAATTTGAAATTTACCATCTAGAGAAAGTGGCTTGAAAATGCAATAGGCCAATTTATTCTCAACTTTATTCACTACATGCTCTCATAGAGCCCAAAAAAAGGATTGAAAGGTAAATTGAATTCTTGAGAATTTAAAAAACTCCCCATGGTCAATTTGCCTCCATCCATAAGATTGAAGCCAAATAGGAGTAATGTCCATTGCCTATAAAACTAGGTCTTACCCCATTGAATACTAGAGCCAAAATGCAACCAAAAAAAATTAGACACTTAACAACTTGTTTCATATTATTATTGTTCTAAACCAAAGTGAGGAAAGAGACGTCAAAAAAATGACTATTAATGAATTGTTGAGGATTTTTTCCTAGGAGGGAGATATGTTAGACTTGAACCATTGTGAAATAACATTCACAAGAAGTTAAAGAAAAAATATTTAGTAACTAGTACACACAATGATTATGCAAGAGGGCACTTGTTAAGAATAGTATTGTAGAGCAATATAAAAAAAATGTAGAAATAAGATATAAAAAAAAAAGATTAAACAAAGAGACACATATATGTGTGGTTCACCCAATATGGGCTATGTCCAAGGAGAAACAACCAATCCTTCCTTTATTCTATCCAACAAAATGTTCAGGGATATAACCTACAACATATGCTGCAACTTCCTCTTCACTCTCTAATGATTTCCTCACTTGATACAATACACAATATCATAATATAATTCCCTCACCAAAGGGATTTTCCTTATAGGGAAAGAAATCCAAAATAACCTCTATTGTTAGATCTATAGCATAATGATGAATAATCTATATTTACAATGAAGAATTATATATAAAATGTGGCCTTTGACGACGCTACCCCCAAATGTCGATCAAGGTGCATTACCCTCTAACCCCCCACCGAGGGGGCCATCCCCCTAAATACTGCAAGGTGGGTAGCCCCATGCAACTCGCCCTCCCCCCCTTGCCCCCTCACCTACCCAGTAATAAAATGGGCTCCAAAAGTAATAAGATCAAGCTCCATAGCCAACAACGCTCTCACTAGATAGATACGAAGAGCTCAAATTGCTCAAATAGGATGTGGTTTATAGTGATGCATGCAAAAGCATTGATATACATCTTCACTAATTGAAAAAAACTTGATACCAAAACCAAGAGCATGATGCACGACTATGATGAAGGATTGCTCAATCGTATCATAGGCTTTCTCAAAATCAACTTTGATGGAAAATGCCTTATGGTTAGATTTCACTATCCATTCCATACCTTCCTAAATAGCAATAATATTATTTAATATAAATCTATAGATATTTAAACCTAGTTTTCTTTGGGAAAACCACCAATGGAAGAAATGATGAATATGAATAGAAATATCTTTTGCAATAATCATGTAGGAGACATTGAGCAAGGTGATGGGTCTCCAATTGCATACAAGTTTGGATCCCTAACCTTATGGAAAATTTTGATATTACCTTTGTTAATGAATTTTCCTACGATGTTGGAATGAAAATATTCAAGATAAACTCAATGTAGCTTAAGGCCAAAGATTTCCCAAATTATTGTATAAAATTTACATAGAAAACTATTAGCCAATTGTTTCCCAAATAATTTTATAAAATGGACATGGAAAACTATCACAAATAACACGTTTTCATTAGCCATACCAACAACAACTAAATGGAGATCCTCCCATATCAAGAGTTTGTCATGAGTCCTCAATTAGGTGTTTAAGAGGTGGTAGAAGACCACATATAGATTTTTATTATGAGAAATATCACTAGGATAAGAAGGTTATTGGGATTTAAACATATTTTATATTTTTGAACAAAGGAATTCAACACCCCAAGAAGCTTTGAAAGTGCTTATACAATTTCCTAATAGATTTTATCTTTTGAACTGCATTGAATTATTGTAAAGATTGAAAGAAAACTTGGAGGCTCTATCATTAATCGCCTACCAATGAATTTTGGCTTTGATTTGGGCTCTAGCAATATACACATTGCACTCTTGTACTTAGTAGTAGAGCTTGGCCACCTAGAAACCTACAAAGGATTGTAGAAGAGAATAGCTTTGAGTTGAGCAAGGACTTGACTAATCCTTGAGGACATGGCCAACTAGGACTTGTGATGGTTGAGTACCAATTAGTGACCATAGATCCACAAAAAATGGGTAGTGCATATAATCACATCAATTTTCCACAAGGTCTAGTTGATGTCACCTCTTGCACATGGCATAAAATTCTAGACACATCATATGTGCGAAAGAGTGGGTCCATGTTGGAGAAGGAACCTACTCATGATTTGAGTTTTTTTCAGTTATGGGATTTTGAAGGCCCCACATCACTTACAAATGGATTGAAGAATGGTTGGAAAGCATAATTATGATAAGGGTTCAACTAAGAGAATTTAACAATTTGGTTATGGAAAAATACACTTACATAGAAATCATGCATGGTCAAGCTAGTTTAACACTCTTTCCACTTCAATACATAAGTTGGACCAAATGTACCAAACTAAAGTATTTTGGTAGCCAGGATTAGGATCACAAAGGACAAATTGATTATACATGTAGAACCACATCTCCCACTCACCAATCATTTGTCTCATCAAGAGGTTCCCTTTCTTATCAATCATCACACCAACCATTTTAAAGTATTTATTAAATATTCAATGTGCTTCATTCATTTCATTTGCAAGACAATGTCAAATATGTGTCCTTTCAACTATATTGTTCAAGGTGTATATATTAACAACCCAAAGGATTTGATGTCAACTATGAAAAGGAATCTCAAAGGCTTGTTGGAAGGGTGGGAACTATGTACAATGTTGTGGGGATGCAATTTGGAAAACATAAACATCACCACACCATGCCCTTTCTCATGTTTTTTTCTAAAAATGAAGTTATTTAACCATATGACACAACACATAGAAGAAAATAAAATGCCAATAAATTTATTGAAGACAAAGAAAGTCTAGAGAAACAAATCCCTATTGAAACTCTCACATAGTGAAATTGAGATGTGGGTCCACTAGACCCCTAACATCCCATCAGTAAGAATTTATGAAAAATGAGGGTCTATGGGCATATCCTTAAAGTCCAACCCTTGAAGCGTAGAACAATTATTTTGTAGAAATGAACCTTTTTTGGAAAAATTCTCTAAATTATATATAATTTTTAAGAAAAAAACTCCCTTCTTTTGTAAGTGTGGTGGGTTAAGAGAGCACCTATTGCCCTTAGGTGAAGAAGATATATGAAAATTGACACAACACTTAAATCTCAATGGGACAAAACACTCACTAGGAGTGGCATCTAAGAATAACAAGGATTACCAACCTCCTTGGAGGGTTGTTCAGTTGCTCAAATAGTTCAAGTGGAGCCACAACCACTTTTTTAACACTATCATTGGTTGGAGGATGAATATATGTCACGTGCTTCAAATCCTTAACAAGCATGTCATTTTTATGAGCAACATGGGACTCTCCATTGTTGTAACTAACTTGAGAGGGGTGTGTGCAAGAAGTTGAGTCCACTTTTTGGCCAAAAAGTGGAAGCATTTTCCCTGATTTTCATAATTTGTCACATTTGACCTTAAAATTTGAAGCACTTAGAGATGGAATCTTAAAAAAGGTCACTGATCATAAAATGTAGTACTCGGAGTCTAGTTTCCAAATATGTAATTTATTTCAATACCCAGATGATAAAAATTGATTTTCAATAGGTGTTTCTAAAAACTATTGTTTAAAAGTCACTCTTTTTTTTACCATACCATGCAAATGTACGTCATCCATATTTTGACCTAAACAATCATATTTTTCTAAATCCTTTTGGGAAAAGATTTGTAACTCACTAAAGCACGTTTTTGATATTTTTTGTAATTTTTTATTGATTTTTTTTTGGTTAAATTTTTATTGGCCATATTTGTTGTTTTGAATAATCGTCGTGTACGTCATTTTTGAATAATCGCCATGTACATCACGCATAAGATGAAAAAAATTGTCTGAAGTACGTTTTGATACAATTTGTTTAAAAAAAAATTAATAAAAAGTTATTAAAATACTAAAAAACCCTGATAATTCAAGTTTATGGACCAGTTTCATTAGAAATTAATTGAAAAATAGAAAAAACAATCAAATTGTAAAAAAAACATATATATTTGAAATCTGCATTGTCTCAACTATAATGGGTTTTAATTTCGTAAAAAAAATCTGCAAAATAGGTCTTTAGACATATGTCCAAAGTCACTATTTTCCTGTGACATTAACATGAACGTCAAGTTGGAGGTCAAACCAGGTCCAAAGCTTAGGTTCGAGTTCGCAAGCCATTTCCTCAACTGAAAAACAAGCCAAAAACCTGACCAAAAATTCATATTTTAAAAAACAGGTTCCCATTTCTTAAAATAAAAAAAATTATGGTTCTACAAAACGGGATCCAAAAATAGAAAATTTCCAAAAATGGAAAGTTTTCAAAATGGGATCTTGTTTTGAAAATATTCTAAAAATGGAAAATTTTCAAAAATTGAAAATTTCCAAAAATAGAAAGTTTTCAAAACGGGATCCATTATGACCACTTTTTCAATTGTTAATGTTTGTCCATCCTTCCTCATTTTTTGTTAAAGTCAATTCATTCATAGATTTGGATGCTAATTTGGCCAAGTTGTGTATAGCCAATCGACAATACATGATTTTTATGTTTAGAGAATTGACATCAAAAATAAGTTTTTGGTAGGTCAATATGCAAGATCCTCTAGACATGGCACATGGCGCCAATTTTTCTGTCAACAAGTCGATCTCCATGTTGATCTAACAAAATGGCCAAGTTGAATAGAACTTGTCTACTTCAACATAAACCATCCTCTTCAAAGAGGCAAAAATGCATTCTAGGAATACCTAGCAAAGCAAGGGCTGACTAAGGCACTCTAGCTAAACTGGCACCTTAAGGACTCGCTAGTTAGACACAACAAAATGTCTGGTAAGTGGGGGAAAACTATCGAAAATTTAAACATAACAACGTTCATGCCTAAATAGTATATCTACATGGTTAGCTTCCACAAAATAGGAGAGGAGAAGATCTTGGCTAAATTCTAGACTACATCTAGTTTAACCTCATGAGGGACCCACAAAATATTAACCCAACTTTCAAGCATGCTTTGAGAAGAATTATTTCTACGAAATACCCTATGAAGTAATTTCAAAACTCGTCTTTGTGAGAGACTTTTGAGACAAACTTTTAAGAGATTTTCAAAAATAGTAACATTTAACAACAAAACTATTTAATTTAAGTGCCATTAAATAAAGCTAAACATCTTAAAGGTGAGAAAATCTAAAAGACATTTTCAAAAAATATAAGAATATATTTATGTCACCACCTTATAATAAGACAATATGAAAAAAGAGCAAAACTATTTAATTTAAATGCCATTAAATAAAACTAAACATCTTCAAAGGTGAGAAAATTTAAAAGACATTTTCAATAAATATAAGAATATATTTATTTCACCGCATTGTGATAAGGCAGTATGAACAAAGACAACCTTACAAGGAAACTAGAAATCACACCCAAAGCAACCTCTCTCCCCAAAATCCAAAAGCAAAAAAAATCTTTATTTATTTTTTTAAATATTGTAACACTACACGGTTGAATCCTGATAGCAATATCATAATTTGACACGCTGTGGAAAAATACCTCCTACTTATCATATTGTAACACGTTTATTATCCGAGCCCCCTCTCCCAGCCCGAGAAGTCTCTGATTCCTTACGTTTAATTCTCATCTTGCAAGAATCTCGTCTATCAGCCCACGTAATCAAACCAGTCTCTGTCCAAAATCCAAAAAACGTAATCCTCATCTATTTTTCTGTTTTGTAATAAGTTAATTTTCTGAGGCCCCTCTCTCCACCCAGTAAGTCCCTGATTCTTTACGTATAATAATATAATTCTAATCTTTGAAGAATTTCCTGTCTGCCCAGGTACTTTGTATGAGAATCTCTTTTTGTAGAATGGTCTTCTCAAGATTTGTTTGTAGAATGGACCTAATGAAAGCATAATCTTTTCCCAATGCCTGTTTCTTCCTCTCAACCCTAGAAATGTATAGTTTCCTTGTAAACTCAAACTGGTAAGTGGTCCTAGGGACTCTGGTGCCTATAAGTCTAAGAACTTTTATGTCTATACGGATACGAAACTAGACAAAGTACGCAAGGGTTGTCAAGTTAAAAAGTACTCTTTGTTTTGATATGTGATGTTGACCGCATATACAAACATAAATTACAATTGACAAATTCTTCACTCTGAGCTCTGCACGAAGATAAATGGAATTGCAATCAGACGGTCAGCGTCGCCGCTTAACAGTATGGAATTTAGCAACTTCACTGGCATTATGAGGTGCTAGACAAAGCTCGGTATGCTGATCTTCTCGACCTCTTGAAATCGTCAGTAAGGGATCTATAGGACCAGCTTCAACAGCAAATGCACACATTATAAGAATTAAGTGTCCAAAACCTAATGATCTGCAGAATAACTATTACATCAATTTGCAACTGCAAAGTGAAGACAATTAGAGTTTCAGGGGGGATCTTTTATCAACTATGATTCTAAGACTTCTTTGACTGAATCAACTGTTAAAGAAATTTGCAACTGCGAAGTAAAGACAATCGGAGTTTCAGGGGGGTCTTTTATTAACTAAGATATACTAAAGACTTTTTGACCGAACAAAACAAAAACATAACTTACGTTGCCAATATCCTGAACAATGTCCTGAGACCTTTTATTTCATGATAAACAGAGTCCTAAAACCCTTCTTATGATTACATTTTCAAAACCTTCTTGCATTCCGTACACAGCACTCTCCATCACATCAACTCTACTGCAGTTACATCTCTGAGGAAAAACCATTGATAAAAAAGACTCCCATCAATCTATCCACATGTTGCCAATAATCAGATTAGTATAATGTGGAAACCATCAATCTGATTTGTTTACATAATCGGATTAATATAATGTGGAAGCCTTTCACCTATGTGCCAATAATCAGATTAGTATAATGTGGAAGCCATCAATCTGATTTGTTTACATAATCGGATTAATATAATGTGGAAGCCTTTCAATCTATCCACATGTTGCCAATAATCAGATTAGTATAATGTGGAAGCCATCAATCTGATTAATATAATGTGGAAGCCTTTCACCTATGTGCCAATAATCAGATTAGTATAATGTGGAAGCCATCAATCTGATTTGTTTACATAATCGGATTAATATAATGTGTAAGCCTTTCAATCTATCCACATGTTGCCAATAATCAGATTAGTATAATGTGGAAGCCATCAATCTGATTTGTTTACATAATCGGATTAATATAATGTGTAAGCCTTTCAATCTATCCGCATGTTGCCAATAATCAGATTAGTATAATGTGGAAGCCATCAATCTGATTTGTTTACATAATCGGATTAATATAATGTGGAAGCCTTTCACCTATGTGCCAATAATCAGATTAGTATAATGTGGAAGCCATCAATCTGATTTGTTTACATAATCGGATTAATATAATGTGTAAGCCTTTCAATCTATCCACATGTTGCCAATAATCAGATTAGTATAATGTGGAAGCCATCAATCTGATTTGTTTACATAATCGGTTTAATATAATGTGGAACCCTTTCACCTATGTGCCAATAAAATTGAGAAGGACAAAAGCAACAGGACAAATAAAATTGTGTATAAGTTCAGTCTATATTCAAACCTCAATTTCTATCTTAAAGAAACAAACAAAGCTGCAAACAACCAATTTCTATCTTAAAGAAACAAACACTGCAAACAACCAATTTCTAACTCTAGATTGAGATCACTCAACAAGACAAAAGCAACACAAATAGAACTGTGTTTAATTTATGCCTTTGCCTATTATTAAACGCTTTAATTTCTACCTAACAAAAAACACAACCACACACCATTGAGATATAGCACAAAGTCTGAATCTCAAGATTCAAATAATATCAAAATTAAATTTAAGAAACGGGACAGAAACTCAAATTTTCAAATATTTTCTCTTCAGAAGTAGACAGACCATAGATTGTAGTTCCCTCATTCAAACCAATGAAAATTTTATTATATAATACTAAAAGAATAAAAAATTCTAAACTAGCTTACACATTTGTGAAGCCCACCCAGTACATGACTTCCAATTTTATCAGCTGCGCTACAGTTACATATCTGACGAATAACCAGAAATCAATGTCAAATCTATCTATCTACACACAAAATTTGGTTACAATATCAGATTAGCATGTAATTAAGAGATGCACTTAATTACAATTCAACAAAGAAATCTGAATCTACAAGGAAAATCAGTTACAGATCCAATATCTTTGCAATAGGGTTCCATAGCCAGGGCTTTTGCTCACTAGGTGGAGCGAAGTTCAGCTCAAACATTTCCTTAGAAACATTGCCTGGCTCACAAAAGCCAACAAGCCTTGCAACAATTTCAGCACTTTCTTGAATATGCTGCATACAATGGGGGTTGGTCCAGAGCTTTTGAACTAGTTGCAGTTTTCTTTGCTTGGACTCAAGTGGAACTTCCCATTTAGCAAACAATAACTCCCTTTCTTCAGATGTGAATCGCGAACGCATGCGTTTAGCAAGAAGTTCCCTCTCACGCTTCAGAGCTCTTGCACTGTAGGATAAATGGGAACAAGACACAAATCAAACAATGTTCCTTAAGAGCAAACAAGTGAAATACAAGAGTAAGTGTTGTATACCTAGAACCAACACAAATTGAATAATAGATTTATTGTACCTAGAAGCTAGAGATATAATATGATCATCTGCTGTGTTCGCTGGGCTTGAATTGCCTAATTCTGCAAAATGATTTTGCATCCATGTCAACCTGCGTAACTCCACTTCCATGTATATTTGATCAGCTGCATCTCCCTTGAATAGCAAGAAAAATTGAGTTCTATGTATTATAGAAACTTGGCAGAGGTCCCAAAGCTCAATTAGCTTTCTTTGCTGTTCCTTGAAGAAGGAGTGTCTTGTACTTGGTGACTGCAGAGCATTCATTTCCACCTCATCTTCCCCAGAATGCCCTTCCTCCGTGTCAGCATTTTCTTCCAGTTCAAGGACCTAAACAAGAAAAATAGGTTCAATTAGACTCAAGATATCATTATACAATAACAAGCAATCTAATCACAAATTGACATAAAAATTCAAAACCTACGATACCTGGCAAACAAGCAGTTGCTTCTGATACTGAAGCTTGGCAACACGCTCTTTGAGCTCTGTAACGTAAGCTCGTATGCTCTGAATATTCTCTTCTGCTGCTGTTTTGAACATATTTTGCATCTTCTTAATATTTACAGAGCTAGATCGGCAATGGGAAGGAGTACCTTCCCGAGAGGAAACTCCATCACCATCCTCACTTTTAGTCGGAGTGGACTTCTGACTTCCTTGAGGTGTTGTCATAATATTGTTTTTTGGTGGAGTATTCTCATTTTCAAAAGCTAGGGTCCGGCGGGTCCGGGGTGAGCAGGGTGATCTAACTAAATTTTGTCTCTGACGTCTCAAAGATGGACGACTAGGAGTGGGCACAACCAAGTTATCTATAGACTTTTGAACTTGGTTGAGTGTCTCTTCCAGAGTAGCAATGGTGCTGTCAGCACCTGTTATATCTTCATCTCCCATTGCTTGTAACCTGCTAATTTCTTCCTTAAGGTTAGCACCCATACTCTTGATATTCACATTATCACCAGACACCATATCTTTAGCAACATTAGAACATCTGAGATTATGCATATCCTTTATTTCTGCTTGAAGACGAGCAATAGTTTCTGCTGCATCATGATTCAGTCCTGATTGGGCTAAACGAAGGCAGGCTATCTCCTTATGTAGAGCTTCCAATACCCGGCTAGCATCCTCACCAATTTCATCTTGCATTTGCTCAACCTTTCGAATTTCTTGCACCAGTGCAAGAGTAGCAGTGCTTGACTGTCTCACTGTTTGTCTCATAGAACTATTTCTGGGCCTACTAACCATGGTGGGTTCTGTTTCTTCAGTTGTTTCTTGTTCCTTTACCACAGCAAGGGATTCATCTTCTTCTCTTTCTTCAGCCTGTTTTAGCTCCTGCAGGTGAAAAGTCACTTATAAGATATGTTTAAGTCGAAAAAATACAAACACTAACTCTTTAATTAAAAAAAGTCACGGCAGCCATTTCTGGAGACTTTACTTGCTGCTGCTCCTCTTCCATTTTTCGATTTAATTCATCAAGCCGGGCTTGAGCAAGATCCCGTTGTAGTCTAAGTTCTTTCATTTCCATCTC
The DNA here is from genome assembly GCA_007258455.2 of Sequoia sempervirens. Classification (NCBI taxonomy): domain Eukaryota; kingdom Viridiplantae; phylum Streptophyta; class Pinopsida; order Cupressales; family Cupressaceae; genus Sequoia; species Sequoia sempervirens. The sequence goes on along the minus strand of VDFB02320058.1, from coordinate 108,148 downwards.
CATCTGCAAGTTGACCTGATTTAATTTCTTTTCTGAATGGATGCAGAAATCTAAATAACAAGATTTTCTCTTCATTTTTAATATATCTAATGAAAATACCTTCTGAATTTTCAGCTCCTTCTCCATTAGTAATGATTCTGAACAGGTTGCTGTGACCAACTCTGGTGTACGCAATTCAGCCTCAAGTCTTGCAGCCTCAAGCCTTGCAACTTCTTTCTGCAATTGCTTGACCAGGTCCTTGTCTGAAATAACCTATTTTGGAACAATCGATTTCTGAGTGAGACTTGAATCATATTCACTTCTGCATCCATTGAAAAAAGTGCAACATACCATATTCACTTGTGCAGTGTTGGTGACCTCCTTGGCACGAGTAGCAAACATAAGTGTATTTCGAGACTGCTCGACATGAGTTGATGCAGGACTCATGGTACATATAATTGCCGTTCTGGCATTGCCACCAAGAGAAAGCTGCAAAATCCGAGTGAGCTTTGAGTCACGGTAAGGAATGTGACCATTCCTCTTTCCACCACTGCACACACAATATCGAAAGGAAGTAAGCATATAATGCTGCAGCAAAATAACATCTGAGAAACATGCAAATCTTTGATGTAATGCTGCCAATCTAATATGTTAGATATGAGCTATGAAACAAAGAGCAATTCTAGAAACAAGATATAGATTATATTATAGTATACCTGAGTTTACGGATTACAGTACTTAAAGTTAGTAAGCTTCGATTTATATGACACCCTTCCTTGAGCCTAGTCCCTTCTGCATTTGTTTGTGATGCACGCTCACTTCCAGCAAGATCAACAAAATTCTGTACAAAATAAGCTCCACCCAGTCATATATAAAATTGAGAATCATGAAAATCCTGTGGACAATAAGATAACCCTGCCTATAAGATTTGTTCACTAATGTTGTGGGTAAGCTTCTTAACCCATCAACATCACAAACATCTTATACACAAGATAATCCAAAACGAAATCTCCTAAGAATGTCTGTGTTGAAAGCTATATTTATTAAAACTACAATTTCCAAAAGCACAGCATACCAGGTTAGCAACAAGGGATTTAACGGAATTTGATGTTGATTTGAGTGTACTCTCCACAGTCTACAAGGCAAAAAACAATTTTGCATAAGGAAAATGTCAAAACTCCTTTTTATACCAAGTTCCAAAGTTCGATAGGGAATTTATTTATTAGACTTACCAGTCTGATAATTTGATGTGATCTTGAGCTTGTGTCATTTAGAGCAGTCTCTCCAACTTGCCTCTGAGCTGCAGAGGTTGCCAGAATATTTGTTATTACAGGAGGACATCACTGACAGTGTTAATCATGGAAATAAAGGATTTCAATTTCCATTAATAGTATAATACCAGAGCATTTTATCACTGCTAAGTTAAAACAATAGAAAATGTTGGAAAGAAAACTTCAAATCTCAAATCCTCAATCTACCTTCGCAAACAGCAATTATCTGTCGAAGATGTTGACTGTCTCTTGCAGATTCTTCAACCAATTTTTCCACAATGGTCCCTTTCTGGATCCATATGAATGGAGTTGGTAGTTAGAAACAACACATCACATATCCAAACTAAAACCAAAGCACTAATAACAAAATCAGACTGTTACCTCAGGATCATCCAGAAGGCGAAGAGGCCCACTTTCTGGATTCAGAAGATCTTTAACAATCTCATTATAAATTTCCAGGGCAGAAATTTTCAAGACAAAGTCTTTATCTGGGTTCTGCATAAATAAAAAGTTTAGCAGTCAACTTGCTGCTAGCAAACAATCCAACTATATCTTTTTATACATTTTCCTTTTGAAACCCTCTTTTCTTCAAAGATCACATCAAACATGCAGGGATTCCATAAAAAAAGATTGGGGATGATGCTCGTACATTTTGTATGTGATTGTAAATGTCGTTGATTGCCTGTTCAGTAATCCCTCTCATGGTGAAGGTCTTCCCACTGGACGTTTGTCCATATGCAAAAATAGTGGCTGCGTAAAACCAAAGGCAGAAAATCAGAACTGGGGGAACAGAGGATCTGGATGAGCCCAAGGCATCAGATGCATGACATACAAGTACATTGAAATTTAATTTACTTTACACATTGATGTCCAATGGGTGAAGAATGGCTAATGAAAGCAAAGAAAAAGGCATAGCTAAAACACCTAGTTTCTGGTGATACAGAGCAAGTAGAAAAACCAACAAGAAAACTCTAAAGAAAAAGATCATAACTGAACAAACACACAATGCCTTTAGATGTGATGCTTAAAAGCAGCAAAAGTAATTTAAATAAGCAAAATCACAAAGCTACAAATGCAATGCCTATAATTATGATGAATGAAATCCTAAATGTATGTCAAACATCTAAAGTAAAGTGATGCACAGTACGAACAGAAAGCAGCAGAAAGCTCTAAAGAAGCAAAACAATCGACCAAGAAATGCAATGCCCTTAGGTGCAATGCTTGAAAAGTAAAAACTAAAACTCTCTAAAAAATCTACAACAAAGTGATGCAGAGAGAACAAAAAAGTAGCCATAAACTTTTAAAAATGAAATCAAAAGTAAGGAATGCGATGCTTGAAACCTAAAGCTATGCCTAAGTGATACAGAGCAAGAACTAAAAGTGATGAAAAAGCTCTAAACAAGCAAAATCTTATAGCAAGAAATGTAAAAGCATTAGACTGCATACCTGAAATGAAACCTAAAACAATGAAGCATCCGCATCTAAGTGATACAGAGCAAGATCAAGGGCAGAGGAAAAAGTTTTAAATAAACAAATTCATCAGGCAGCAGATGCCATGCCTAAATAGCCTAAAGGTATGTGAGCATTGTAGAACTGTAGATGATCAATGCTGCTCAGTGGAGATAAAGTCACATCTCAAATGTAAGTGATAGAGAGCAAGATCAAAAGGCCGAGAAAAACACTAAAGAAACAAAATCATCAGGACAACAGATACTATGCTACAAGCCTAAACTTATGTGGACAATGCAGAACATTTACATACTACGGAGCAAAGATAACTCACCATTGATGCCGTTCAGTGCAGATAAAGCCACATCTTTTGCCCCTTCCTCGTACACACGCTCTGTTGGACAAGAAGGCCCAAAAACCCTATCTGCAAAACAAATTTTCAATTTCGTCATTACAAACAAATGATGTCTAGAGCAATATAATACATATAAACAAAAATTAAGAAAAGAAGAGTGGAAATAAATTAGATTCAGTTATTTATATGATAATCTTTCTTACCAAATGAATACGAGTTTGAACCATGCTTGAAGACTATGGTCTGCTCGTTTTTGCAATCCCAAGCTGATTCATCCTTGTGAGCCAATTCTTTTCTGTTTAAAGGCCTTACTCTCACTGTAACAAATATTTTCTCTTCCCTCACTTTATTGTGACCCCCTCCTGGCGTTGTTGTCGGAGTTCTTTCTATTTTAGATGCTGGTGTACCGGGAGTTCGATCCACCGAAACAGTCATCCTCGATAAGCAAAGAAACAAACTAAACCTCCACTTACTATATTTTCTGCAGTCCTCCCGAAGCGCTGACTCAGGAGGACTTTAAACCAAACCTTGTTCCAGGCTTTTCCAGGGAAAAAGCCCTATAATTGCCGCAAATTTGTTCTCAAAAATGAATATCAGGAAACTGCCAAAATCAACTGAAACTTTCCTCTAAAAGATGCAGACGAGGGGCAAATTTTATCAAGCAAACTGGAGGCGAGGGAGAAGGAAAATAGTGAGAAGATTACGAAAACAGAACAGGGCTCTGTGGCTACTGCCCGACTTGTATGGTTGGAATGTGTTATGAGCGGGCAGAACGAGGGCGGGCAGGGCGATAGCTAACGGCTATTTTTCTTAATTTTTTGACTTTAATTGATTGATTGTTTTCAGGGTTTCAAATGTGGACAGCTACTGAACGGCTATTTTGATTCTGTCTCGCTCTCATAATTATTCACTATTTAATTTATTTATTTCAAAGTCTTTTACATTCTGTTTTGTATTTTTATTTTATTACCTATTTAATAAAAATGTACAACAAAGGAATCCAATCTCCATAAACATTGCGAATCATTTCACAAAGTTCGGGGCAAGCTTTATATTGATGTAGTGTTAGAATGTGGTCTAATGAAAGAGGCCTTGGCTAAATCATTTTTATTTTTGGGATAGTTTTGGAGAATTTTTTTCAAATGTATTACACAATTAATTTAAATATTTTTAAATAAGAATTTTATATACGTTTTTTTAGTATTTATGTTTTTTTATTTTAAGTATGGATGAGGGTTTTAATAAGTTAGATTTTATGTTGCAAGTTGCATGATTTTTTAAAAATTTGTAATTTTTTTAAATAAATATAGACTACTATTTATATATAATTTATAAGATGGCAAAAAAACTATCATAATATTTAAAAGGTTGACTTCATCTTCTAAATCCATGTTAACAAAAATGATTAATCAAATAAATCACATTTTAGTTTAGCATAAAAGAGTTGAGCCCAGAAACATGACATGGAATGTATGATTAAAAAAAGAGAGGGTGCATAGTTCTTCCAAAGGGATGATGTGTGAATTTGTTGTGCTATGTTTATAGTCACACTTTTAATATAAATTTTGTGTGTAGTCATCAAATCTTGTTGAATTGATCTATTCTTGAAATCTTTAAATCAACTAGACAAAATCGCCACCTAAATTCCTATCTATTTTTTGTGATTCTATCTGAATATATTGTTCGCTTGAGTTTCATTCCTTCTACATTTCAACTTGCATTCATGTCAAGGTAATGTTTATGAATGCCTTTAAGGGGCCTACTGTGCTAGGGTGTGTAAGTGTATTAACTCTCCCCTTTAGTGTTGGTCAAATCTATTGTTATTGTTTCACATTGATGTGTAATGATAGATAAAAGTATGCCAAAATGGAAGGAATTGGGTGCAAAGGCTTCATTGATCTAATGGTGCTCCCTAATTATTATTTAATCACCACTCTAGGATGATATGTCAATGTTCTTTATGATGATGCTATGAGACCATTGATTTTCTAATGATAACTTATGACTTATCTTTGGATAAGTAATCATAAATTTAAGTCAAAAAAATTATTGAGGGGACATAAATTGTAGCATTGGTGGCATTTAAGATTAGCAAGGGGACATAAACTGCAGTAGTGGTGGCCTTTAAGATAAGGAAATAGACAAATCATAGTAATGGTGACATTTAAGATAAGGAAAGGATTGGGATCATAAGTGGGTATTGACCACTAAGGATCTATAGGGCTAAGGTCAAGGTTTCTAGGCTAGATTCAATCAATTTCCATGTTGTAATTCTTGAATTAAACACTAAGATGGGATATTTTTCTTCAAGGCTAAAATGAGTGCAAAACAAGAGGGAAAAAGTGTGAAGTATGCACTTTTCTACCTTACAAATTTCTATAATTTTTCAATTTTAATTTTCACTTTCACTTAAAAAATTTAAGAGAAAATCATTTAAAAATAGAATGAGATCACTTGTTTTAAAAGACTTAATTTTTTACCCATGAAAGGAAAAATCTCACTTTTGATTTGATTTCATATACTAAGTATTAATTGTTGTTAATTTGACCATTAAATTTTATTATTGTAAATTAGTTTTCAACTCTCCCTTTCTTGTGTTCTCAAGGAATAATACAAAATAGAGCAAGCTAGCATAATCAAGAGTAACAAGTTAGAATTTTAGAATATTCCTTTATTTGGGGTTAAATTCATTAGCACTTTTACCATTACATAAGAGATATTTTCCATACTTTTACCATTACATAAGAGAGATTTTCCATTGTAAAGGAGAAAAGAACATACCTCACTATTCTCCTCTCTTTCTTTGCACTCAATTTTCTATTATATTGAATATATTATCTTAATATTCAAGTTGTTATATATTTTACTTGTAAACTAATGGTTTGACATCATTATAAAGGAGAAAAGTGCATACTTCACTATTTTCTTCTCTTGCTTTGTATTGTCATTATATGTTCATAATACTTGATGTGTTATGTTTTATGTGTTTGTTAGACATGGACCTAACATTTATCCCATTTATTTCCACTAGAGTATTCATATAATCCCTTATAAATTTATCCTACCTATACTCAACTACGAGTGTGATTATCTCCTCTATGTTGGTATATGTGGTTTGATCATGCTCTAGGTTAATATTTTGATCACTTTTCCTAGCATGGTTTCCCCTTAAATTTATTAACGGGGGAGTGAAGGGGGAAGACCCTCTCTTATAGGGTCTAGGAGGACTAGCCCCCAATGGAGGTCTCAGAGCAATGCCCCCAATACGAGTTGCTAAGGGCAGTGCCCCTAAAGAAAAAAATAGCCAATATTAATAAAGGAAATTTGTTGTCAACGAACTATTAAAAATCAGTTGAATTTAGTTTTGGTAACTATTTAAAACCAAATAGTTTTTTGTTGTGGATGAAAGTTTAAACTTGTAACAAATATTCATGGATGTGAAGTTAAAAATTCGCGTGAATAGATTTTGAATGTTATAGTTTTGCATTAGAATCACATAGAAAAGTGTGTGCGATGAAATCTATATACTTTTGAAGAGATACACAATAGTGGTATTTGCCATAGGAATGTAATTTGTATTCCATTGGAGATTTTAATAAAATTCAAACTATTGTTTTAAGGATGTATCCCAAAGGGTGAACCATGTTAAAATATCATTTTCCTTGTCTGTTAATTTCTTTCTTTCTTCTATCATTCATTTATGCATTATAATTGTTAAAATTCATTTATTTATTACTCCAATCCTTCTTGAGATCTTCAATGTGCCTTAGACCCAATTTCAAATGTAATTATGTTTCACTTTTAAAATTCAAACCTTATTAATAATAGGGTATGTGCAGGATCATGGTGCGCCAAAAAGTGGCAATATTTGTAGGGTATGTGGCTGATGACTTTTTTTTCACCCAAAATTAATGAAACAAAAAGGGTTTTTAGAGGAGGTTCTCAGCTTTCCAAAAATATAAATTATGATTTAATTTGAATTTAATAAATAATTATTATTCATTTTCTATTAGAATTACACTAAAGTCCTGATCGATAGGTTGATTGAAAAACATCTATAACTTTCAACGGTATCATATTTTTGAATCCAAAACATGCATCACATTCTATGCTTCACATACTATAGGATTAAAAAAATAAAAATAAATTTCATGAAGTTTTGACCAAGTTAAGGTGGTCAGAACGATTTTTATATTTTCTAAAAGTTGTAATAAAAATTCATAATTAATTATTTACTTAGAAAAAATTACAAAAAATATGCATCACATCCAGACATGAGTTCTCTACTTATATATAAAATCTTACAAAAAAATATTATCATTTTATTATGGTTAGGGTGGTTAGACAGACACCTACTTCTTATTTTTTCCCTGAAATTTAAGTACTACCGCATTGAAATTTCAAATTTTCACCAAATAGATTTTATTTATTTTTAAATAAACCTAGTATTTTAGAAACTACATTCAATTTTCTACAAATTCTATTCTTACATATTTTTGAAATAATATAGATAACTTATTCAAATATTTATGTCAAGTTGCCTAACACTGATTTTTCTAAAATTTTTGCCACTTAAGGGCCTGTTTTTTGCATGATGATCCTGCACATACCCAATAATGTTAATATTTTTTTTAAAATATTTTATTATCTACCAAATTGTAATCTATTTTTTAATTACGCATCTAGGGTTGTGTATTTAAATATAATCCTTAAGTCATTAGTAGCATGGATAAATGACAAAAGATAAAGCATTATCAATATGTATCATAAAATTGTATTAATATTGCATGAATGAATACTAAATTATAGTTCTTCATCACAAACAATCTACTTTCTCATTTTGTGTGTTTTTGATCAATGAAATCACAAACAAGGTTTCGGCCAAAAAAGAATCGTAGAAAACATGTATACATTATTAAAAAAACATGTATGTGTTATGCTTCGAGTACCCGAGCCTAAAAAAATGTGTATGTGCTAAAAAAGGCATAGGCATTTTATAACACGTACAAGCTATTTATTTTAAAAATTAAATAATTTGTAAAAATGTGTACGTGTTTCTAAAAAATAAAGAATGTGTATGCATTTTGTAATGCATACACATTTTTTTAATTTTGAATTCTCAATCCAAATGTTGCCTCGGTTTAAGGCTCGGGAAAGGCTTGGCAACCCAACCCTTAGCCTTTGACCTACAACTAAAAAACTAAGGCAGATTAAAGAAGAATGTCCAACTTTGACAATATGGATGATGGAATTTTTTCTAAATCAATCTAAAAAGTTAAAATCCATTAGAGAACACAATTTTTAGTTTCCAAATATATAATTCTTATTAATATTGGATTATATTTGTTATTTTTTAATTAATTTCTAAACAAACTAGTCCTTAAACTTGAAATTTCAACTTTTTTAAAAAAATTTAATAACTTTTTTTTGGTTAAGTTCCTTGTAAAAAAAATTATATGGCATCAAGCTTCAGAAAATTCTCTACCTAATGAAAAAAGAAAGATTCAAAAAATGTTTGGTTTAGGTCCAATTATGCTATCTGTACGCATTGATTTTTAAAAACAACAATTAAGGCCAATAAAAATTCAATAAAAAAAATATATTAAAAAAAATTGCAAAAAAAATCCTCATCAATCTTCATATTGTTATATCTCTTTCCCAAAAAGTAATTATAAAAATACTTTTATTTTGGTCAAAAAGTGGTGTTTGTACACATGCATGGTATGATAAAAAAAAGGGACTTTTAAAAAGTGGTTTTTATACATCCCTATCAAATTTTAATTTCTATCATCTAGGTATTTGAATAAATCACATATTTGGAAACTAGATTCAAAATGCTAAATTTCATCTTACTAACTTTTTTTAAGATTCATTGTGTAAGTGCCTCAAATTTTTAGTCCAAGTGTGACAAATTCTAAAAAATAGCAAAAACACTTCCACTTTTTGAGTTTTTTGTGGACCCAACTTCTTGCATCAGCCCATCATAAAACTGTATTAATATTGTATGAATGAATACTAAATTATAGTTCTTCATCACAAACAATCCATATTCTCATTTTGTGTGTTTTTGATCAGTGAAATCACGAACAAGGTTTGCTTAGGGCTTAAGGAAATTCAATGCTTCAATCCTAGCATAACAAGCCAACAAAGATGTTTTTAACATCACATTGTAAGAAATTAAATTATTTTGAGGTGCATAAGCTTCAAGATTTTGTGACAACCAAATATTGAGTCTTGGTGACTCAAATAGAATTGCACCCCCAAGATAAAACTACACATGTAGTCTTGTCTTGATATATAGTAGAGAGAAAGAGATGAGTATGTTATAGGATTCATAGTAGACATCTCAATCTAGAATCTAAAATAGATAATTTAAATGTGATTTACATTAATTTATATATTATTTGTTATATATATTTACATTCACAAGGATAAATTGAGTGCACTTATTTTACTTATATTTTTGGTAACTTCATTCTTTAATCCCACCTAAAAGTTGCAAGTTAAATATTCTTATTTTACTTGTTAGCATATGGCTTCTAGTGTTGTCATTGATGACAACCAAAGTGATTGATCTGGTCCACACTGTAGTATCTAACTATACCGGAAGACATAATGAAGAACAAGGTATCCAGTTGTAGATTGAATTTGTCAAGTGGTTTGCATTACCAACTTATCAATTTTAGTTATGGATCTCAGGGAAAGTCATTGGGTATATGAAATGTGTTATTCTCAATTTTTATGTTGTCGCATCAAGTGGTGTATGAGTTAGGAGATCCGGTCATTTGATTTTCTATTCATCAGTATATGAAGGCCAACTAAGTGAATATTGGGTGTTGTGGATGTTTAAGGCGAAATTGTTTAAAGTATTCTTGTGTTGAAGATTTTGTTTTAGGTCCTAACCATGCTATGGCTGACTTTGGTGGATGCGCATTAAATGTCGTTCATGATTTGAGCCGACAGTTGGAAGATATTTTCTATTTGATTGAAACCAACATATAGCAACTGAATTCTTGATAGCGGATATATATGAGACATGTTAAATCATTAAATGTAATGTGTATGTGAGAGTTCAATATGTATTGATGTGTGTACGAATATCAAGAAAGCAGTTGAGGGATTTTCATTTGTACAGAAGAGGATTTTGTGAAGTGAATTAAGGCAAAGCAGAGCGAAGTACATAATTAGATAGAAGGCCCAAAATCTAATTTATGAGTCTAACCAGAACTATAATCAAGCATTTATAGATGCTACTTTCTCAATTCAACTCTTGTTACATTCCAAATATTTTGTAAGGCAGTGAGCCTTCTTGATTTTGAGCAATGAGCTCTAGGCAATGTGCTTGAATGCAAGTGCATTCCCATTTTGTAAAACACTTATATTTTGAGTACGCAAATTGTGGATTGACCTCCACCGTGGTTTTTCCCTTAATCTGGTTTCCACATAAAAATCCTCGATTGTTATGGTGTTGTGGCTTGTTGTTCTATGTCCATGCATCTTTCATTTGATTGAATGATTTAGGTACTAAAGAGAACAAATTAATAAAGTTAAAATTGCAGAACACCAATTCACCCCCTCCCCCCACCTCTCAGTGTTGCTTGAGTCCAACATTACTAATTTTACAAATTCAGTTTTATGAGTTTTTATACATCTATCAAAGTGGAAGCATAAATCCACATACATTTGTGGGACATTTCACAAAAGCAATTCCTAGGAGGGAAAAATCATTCCACCTTCAAATTTAATTTACCTTTATATGAAGGAAAACTCATTACCACATATTGGGGTGTGAATGAGGTACCTTCAAATAAAAATAACTTAGTATTGAATGAATTTTTTTAATGTTTAAATGTCAAAAAAAATCATGAGAAAGGGCCTTCTTTTGAAGATGCTAATTTGGCTCTTGAATTTTTGTTCATGATTCAAGCCAATTTATCAACAATTAAAAAAATTTACCATAACATGATAATCGAGAAGATTTTCATTTGTAGAGTAAGCTTTCAAAAAAGTATAATCTATAGTATGTTTTTTTTAAGTATTATATTTATTTTTTATTTTCTAGTAAACATAGATTTTATATTACTAAACATAAAATTCCTTGTTCAACACGTGAAAAAATAGAAAAAAATAGGTAAATTTTCCAAAAACTAGAACCATCCTTTGTATCAATATCCATATTTCAGCAAAATATAGATATACATATAATAAAATATACAATATGAAAAAATATGTATCTAAATTATTATCAAATTGAATTAAAAATTAATAATAAACAAATATGCAATATATATATATATATATCTTATTACAAGCTAAAGCTAGATTTAATATGGAAAAATATTTCTCATTAAAAATATTAAAAAGTATAAGAAATCACTTATAAAATATATTTTTTAAAGAGACATTATTTTTAATTTAAAAAAAAATTAATTAGAATCTATACATGAAATCTCAAAAATCAGTAGTTTACATTATCTTCAAATTCATAACAATTTACTTACTATGAGTGATAGGATGTGAAAAAATGGCTTAAAATGTTGATTTAAGTATCCCACCTAGTCCATAGAGTGGGATACACCTTTATGGAACTCTAACCATCATCCAATTATTAAAATATATGGTTTTTCCTTCTTTGATGATAGATGCACAAGATTGGATTCATGGTAATTATTTTTGTGGGCCATCCATCATGATAGCCACAATCTCACCAAAACATGATTTCTTGAAGATCTTTATTTAATGAGTTGGTTGGTAATGATTGTATTTCCATATATTTTACTTCTTGAAGTCCTTATTTCCACTCTTGGTTAGTTGTATGCTTGTTATGATGTGCATGTTATAAAACTTAAAATAAGGATAGGTTTAACATTATTTATGCATGTACATGTGTATTAGTAGGATTATCTCATTTAAATATATATTTAATGCTAGATCAAAGTTTACTTTATTTCACTAGATATACTTGATTGTTCTAGCTTCATAATAGTATAACATGCTTATTAAACCTTTTTTTTTATATCATTTTTTAAAAATGATTTTAGATACATAGATTCTTTAGATGGCCCATTGTGTGTTTTATTCATGTTCTTTTTCCTTTAACCTCTAGAGGTCATTCCTTAGAATTCATAATGGAAAATCCTATGGTTTCTCACAATTCATCTTTTAAGGTTGTCCATTACATCTCTCTCATTGCTTCATGTTACAAAGCTCAAATTCAATAAATTGTTTTGCCATCACAACTTAAATGGTGTGCTTCACATCAAAAATAGGTTATTGATACTTGTTAGTAGGATACAGGGCAGCACCAAAACCTTCACAAGCTATCACATAGGACTTGTGGAACCTAAGGCCAACATAGGAGGCTAAGAAAGAGGTGACATATAAGGCTTACATCTCTCTAAGAGACAATGTATTTAAATATATGTATGTAATAGATATGAGTAAGTAAGGTAGAAGATAGGTAAGAAGAGTGATAATATAGAGTAGAGACTAAGACCTACTATTGTAACCGATATATGATAATATATATAACTAACATGTATTTCACATTGAAAAAATAGGCTATTGATAATTGTTAGCAAGATACAAGGTAGTGCCAAGAGCTTACCACAAACTACTGCATAGGACTTGTGGAACCTAAGGCCAACATAGGAGGCTAAGAAAGAGGTGGCATATGAGGGTCATATCTCTCTAAGAGAAAATGTTATATGTACATGTAATAGATATAAGTAAGTATTTAAGATAGAAGATAGGTAAGAAGAGAATGATAATACAAAGGAGAGACTAAGACCTACTATTGTAACTGATATATGATAATATATATGAAGATATATAAGGATTGATCAATATGTATGTGTTACAAATTAATGCACGCTTCTTATTTAAGTTACATATGGAATGCATTTAGATATATAGTATTCCCTTCCATAATTACTCTTTTCTCTCACTATATCCTCTAGGGTATAAGCATACTCATAAGGGATATTAGGGTACAAATCTCTTGATTGTAATTCCTCGTTTCCTTTTTCCAACATTGGTTTTGTTGTTGGGACCCTAGAGAGAACAATGAAGAAATTACAGGGTAGGAAAAAAACAATAGTGGAAGAAAAGAGAATAGTTAATAGTAGTTGGTCAAAAGAAAAAAAATCCTCATAATTTGTAGATACAACCCTTATGAGAGGGGAGTAGGCACTTAAGGGATGAAAAATGGGAAGGGGGAAGAGATCTAAAAATTTCCTTGAAAATATGTAACTATTCAAAAATTAAACTAACCATAGGGTATATAAGGATTAATAGAAATCCATATCAAGATACCCATGACAAAAAGAGATAACAAAAGGAAAAGAGAGAACATTGAAAGAAATAAATTGGTAATGGAGATGAATGCAAAAGAAAGAAGGTTGAAACAAACCCAATATCAATAGGAAAAGTACTATAGAAGGGGGGGAGAATAAGAAAAAAAAGAAAGAATGTTCAAGCCAAGATAAATTGTGGTAGAGATTGTGGGGGGAGAGAATAAGTGTGCCACTAAGGGTGTTGTTGAGTGTGTTGGGTGTAGTTGAAGATAGGAGAAATGAGATACTACAAATAGGGAGTTTTAATATGGATAGGATAAGTCAAATTATACAAACTATAGAAGGAGAAATCGAGGATTATGGAAAATGTGAAAAATAGTTTAGAGCTAGAAGCTACAAGAATTATGACACCACCCATAACTACAACATTGACTACTTATCCATATTAGGAAAACATTCAATTGAGGATAAATGAAGATTGGTTACTAGTAGTTACTCCTATAAAAATCTATAAACAATAATAGTTGATGTGGAATACTTAAATGATTTGGTGAGTAGAAGTGTTCTAAAAATAAGAGGTATGTGAACAACTACAATGTAGGAAATTGATGTTGTGGCCACTACAAATACCATAATATACCATGACATGTTACTGCAAGTCCCTAACATGGATGAAGAGGTAGATGTAGATAATAATGAGAGAATAATACAATGTATGGTGAAATAACAGAAGCTTGGAGGAGGTGATTGAAGGGTTCCCATAACCAATCATTGTTGTAATAAGAGAGAAGAAATCAATCCTTCAAACAAGAATAAGAAATAAGGGAGAAGCCATTACAAGTGGTGGGGCCTGACTTGACACCACAAAAAAAAAATATCACAAGCACAAGCGAAGAAGCTCCAAAAAAAAGTAGAGGGTGGATACCCTAATGGGGGAACAAATAGAAATAGATAAGGCACAGAAGGAAAGAACATAGCTCATCAAAAAGCTCCATAATTCTCTCTTGGAGGAAGTAGAAACAAGACAAAAAGAAACAACACCTCCAAAAAATAGCCAACTAAGTGTGGGAGATGATGGGTAATGATAGGTAAACACTACATAGGCCTCCACATCTACCTCCCCTATCCAATTAATCAAAGAATTTCTAGCATAATGGAAGTGGTTGCAGCCAACACCAAAAGTTCAACTACTCCATTTTCCAATTCAATCGGTTCCCAAGTGAACCTATCAAGTATATTGGGCCACTATAAAAAAAATTAGGGGACATATTCCATGCTACTGCCAAGGAAGAAATCTTACAAAAAAAATGTGGAGAGTGCAGAGCAACTACACGAGGTGATGAGAATATTGCAAAACATTTGAATATCATTAATGAAAAGAGATACCTACCTCCACCTACCACAACAACTAAAATAGTTGGTGGATAGTCAACAATCATATTTGTAAGGAAGCAAAGGTAGTAGAACAACTTCCTACACTAATCTTGAGAGGAGAATAATGCAAAAAATTTATATATCTTTAACAATTACAAAAAATTAAACACAAATTATCATAAACATCATCCATACCACAACACAATGATTTACGTGGGGAAAACCCTTTTGGAAGAAAAACCCCACACTCTGAAAGTTGCCCAATACATTATTCAGAAATCACAAAGATTATAATATACTTGCAGAGCAAGCTTCTCACGGGAGTATCACCACTCAGAGATCTAGAGACAACACAGTTGCTATCAGACTCTCAGAATACATTGCAATACATAGCCATAATACAATGCCCTCATAAAATATGGTTTCCTTCTAGGGAAATTCTAGCTAATAAAATATCAGTCGTCAAATATGAGACATAATGATGAATGGTCCAGAATTACAAATATAAATAAAATTTTCCTTTCAAGAGCATTGCCCTCAAGCCCCCATTAGGGCACATTACCCCTAAACCCTAGTTAGGGGATGATCCCCCTAGACCCCTTATGGGGGGATATCCCCCCATGCCCCCCCACCTGTGTCATCGGTTGAATAGTACCTTATACAATTGCAAGGTTGAGACACTTTTTCTCAACAAATCTCCCACTTATCAAACACCTTGCAAGGACAATGGAAAGGTTTCATCATCATCTCTTAATTTCTAGGGGCCGAAAGGCACATAGTCTTTGAACACCATCTAAACTTCTTTGTGCTCACAAGATTAGTTAAAGAACTAGCAACATTCATCATTTTGTATCTACCTTAACCAGCTCCACCCTACCATCTTCAATCATATCTCTAACAAAATGATATTGTGCATTAATGTGCTTGGTCTTGGCATGAAATTTCAAGTTCCCAGCTAGACATATCGCACTCTAACTATCACAATAAGTTTTCACTGCACCTTTTTTAATTCCAATATCTAAACACAACCTCTTATGCCAAATGGCTTCTTTACAAGCATGAGTACCTACCATATACTCTACTTCAGTAGTGGACAAAGCAACCACATCCTATATTCATCCAACTAATTGCACCACCAAATAAACACATAAGCACTAGTGGATCATTTACAATCAATATAACCTACCCAATCTGAATCCACATAACCATGAATATCAATGGAAATCTCATTTGCAGTCATATTACTATGATAACACAAAAAATAATCTAAGTTATTGCACAAATATGTAAAGACTCTTTTAACTGCCTCCCAATGAACTCTACCAAGATTGGACATATATCTAGAAAGAACTCACACTACTTGGGCAATAGATCTAGTCTAGTACAAACCATAGCATACATTAAACTTCCAATTGCACTCTGGTAATGCACTCTACTCATTTCTTCCATCTTTGATGGGGGTGAAGCCACAATAGTGGTTTACAATTTGATGGAGGAAGGAAAACTGAGAAAAAATGACCCCATGGAAAAAATGTAATTTTGGGGGTTTGTATGAACCTAGAAGTTCAATTGAACTTGAGTTTGAGTGAACCCCTTATACTTTTTTTCCGCAAAAAACAAAAAAAATGCATATGAAAGGGGTTCAAGCGAAACCCCTTGAAGAGGTTCACTTGAACCAAGGTTCGAGCGAACCCTAGTTTGAATGAACCCTTGGGGGTTCACTTGAACCCCCCCCCTAAATCCTCATCCCCTCCTTGAGACACACAAAAAACCTAAATTTTGGCACTTCGAAGCTTGGGTTGAGAATGAAAATGGAGGAATCCTAACAAACCCAATTGGAATTAGGTAGTCCTCGAAACAAGCTATCCAACAAATATAATTTTAATATGTTTTGGTTTTATTATGTATTTGTTTTTCTAGTTTTATTAAACATAGGTTTTTCATCGAAAACGAAGGTCTCTGTTCTACACATGTGGAAAAATAGCATATTATAAAAAAAAATTGAAAAATATGAGTGCACCAGATATTGAAGTCCTTGATCCAACAAAAAAAAATTGAATTTTGATATATACAAAAAAAATTATGCATTATACAATCGCGCTATGTCTGAATTGTAATTGGTTTAACTTCAAAACTTGATTAAAGAAAAAATATTCAATAAAAAATTGTCTAACCAAGTGGAAGCACTAGACATCGGAGTTATGAATCTACATTTGAAAGAATTAGAATTTTTTCCTTCAAGGAAAAAAAGTTATGCGTTATACGGTGCGCGTCACTTTTTAAAAATGTTGTTTTCTGAAAAAACCAATTTTTGTGGGAGATGGAAAAAGAAGTGCAATCTAATTCCAAAAATTTTGAAAAAAATATTTTTAGAATCTACAGACAAAATGTGACGAGATTCTAGTTTGTATCATCTTCAAATCCTTACGGTTTAGCTGCTATAGGTGCCCAAATGTGAAGATTTAGTTAAAAATAATAATTTCAGTGTCTAGTTTGGCCAAAAATTGTATACCACTATTGTGGGACCACCCATGGTGATGTTGGAAAATATAAAAATAGATAACTTTGTTCCAGCTAAAAAAGGAACACATAATGTTCTACAATTTTGCATATCAAACCCCTATAAAATTGAATTGACATACTTACTTTAGCCACGCCATAGATTTTTGCTCACTCTCTCTTTTAATTTCCATCCCAAGAATGTGTTTTTCTACACCAAGATCTTTCATTTCAAATTTAGTAGCAAGTTGAGATTTTAGTTTTGAAATCAATAACTTTCCCTTTACCAATAAATAACATATCGTCAACATATAATGCAATAAATAGGAAACAATCACTATTAGTTTTGTAATAAACAAAATGATTTGATTTAGAATGCTCAAATCCCAAACTCAATACATATGTATCAAATTTCTAGTACCACATCCTAGGACTCTGTTTTAGGGCATACAAAGATTTCTTCAATTTGCAAACTAATTTACTTTTATATTTCACCATGCAGTGCTCTAGTTGTGTCATATAAATATCCTCCTCTAAGTCACCATGAAGGAAAGCAGTTTTCACATCCATTTTCTCAACCTCTAAATCATAAGTAGCAGCAGTACAAAGCAAAAATATAATGGATGCCATTTTTGTAACAAGAGAAAATTTCTTACCATAATCAACACCTTCAACTTGAGAGTAACCTTTTGCAACCAACCTTGCTTTGTATTTCTCAATACTTCCATCTGAACCAATCTTTTTCTTGAAAACCCATTTACAACCAACGGGTTTTCGTCCTTCACGCAATGGTGCAAGATCCCATGTATCATTCTTTCTCAAAAGGTTTCATTTCTTCATCCATAGCAATCTTCTAGGATTTGGCATCATTCATACCTAATGCCTCTTCTATAGTTAATCTAGGTTCATCCATGTTAGTATTCAAAACAAAAACACATCTCCAATCATCAGATGCATACCTTTCAGGTGGATGTTTATTCAATTATTTTATAAGATACTAATTACATGGTAATCTTTCAAGTATACCTCATCACATTTTTGTGAATGAGTACTTTGAACATACTATTCAATTATTTTATAAGTCTATTCATTCTAAATAATTATTTAGCTATAGTTGTAATGTCTTTACCCATAATATCCCATTATTATTAAAATAAATTTGGAGGAAAACCATTCAATCCAAGGGATTTGAAGGAACCAAAGGAAAAAATAGCAACTTTAACCTCCTCTTCAAACACCTTCTTTAACATAGAAAACATTATCCCACTAAGATAAATCCCCCTTTATGGTCATGATATATGGATTACATGTTGAATATATTACATTTTACTGTCAAGTATTAAGCTCACAATGTTGGATTGCATGTTGAATTATCTTTAGGCACCAAATCCTTTATTATGTATAGAGGCTCACAATTGGCTTGTGCATCAAATCAATGATGCATATCAAGATATAAAGAAACAAAACTTTTTAAATAGTATGGTTTAGAATTACGTAGTTGTTATCATGCTTCAATTCTTATATAATATTGAATTTAATATTATATGTAAAAATAAAATTAGCACATAAATGGTGTGGCCAGTGTTGTCATACTAAGGAATATTAAATATTATAATTAATTTAACTTACTTTGTTTATGATTCATGACATGTATATGATGTATAAACTTAACTTGTAGGAGAATAATGGTTCATGGATATCTATATAACTATCTTGAAAATGGGTTATTTCTCCTAATTTCTCTAAGAATTCATACATACACATTTTTTTGTATTAGAAATAGTATGGGAACCAAAAAATACAATGAGAAGAATAGCAGTACTGTTGCACTAACCCCCATTACCGTATGAGCAGCACTATCGTGCCCCCTTACAAAAAAAAAAACTTCAGATTTTTTACAGATTGTTACATTGCTGGTATAAAGAAAGTCACCAACTACACGCACAACAGTAAGAGATGCCCAAAAACTGGGAATATGCCTTCAGCCAAGAGCTGTACCCACATATGAAAGCAATCACTGCACCTCTAAGCTGAGAAATGTCACTGAGCTGCAAGGGAGCGTATATCCCTGTCATCATTGAAAGCTATTTGGAGTTTCTGTAGAGAATTCAAAAAGATTTCAATTCTTCTATTGTCAAATCTATGTGTAGGCCCGCACATAGTGTTCTCCCAGGTGGTTGTGGCAGCGCAACTCCTGTAAGGCCTTATGAATTGTGGAAGTGATATCTCGATGTACTGGGCAACCTGCAAGGA
The DNA here is from genome assembly GCA_007258455.2 of Sequoia sempervirens. Taxonomy (NCBI): domain Eukaryota; kingdom Viridiplantae; phylum Streptophyta; class Pinopsida; order Cupressales; family Cupressaceae; genus Sequoia; species Sequoia sempervirens. Next base: position 88,673 of record VDFB02320058.1, on the reverse strand, counting down.
AACAAGGAGAAAAGTGAGTCTCTTATGTGACTCAGTAAGCACCCTCCTGCAGCCCTTAAACTTTTCCTCATTTCTCACTTTCCAAATGTGCCAAAGAATTTCAACAGATAAGAGATTCCAAAATTTAAGACAATCCTTACTCATTTCCTTATGACAAAATAACACACTTTTCCATCTAATATTGTCATTATCCCATATTTTGAAATTGAAGTAGAAAATTTTCAAGATTTCCTTTGCATAGAAACAGTCAAATAAGATATGAGTAACAGATTCTGGAATGCGGCAGATGCTGCAAACATCAATGTCATTCTTGTTAGACTTGAAAGGTAATTTTTGAAGCAAAACTAACCATTTAAAGCAAGCCTTTTTAGGCTCTATGCTACTATTCCAAACATCCAAGAGAGCTTTCTTCCACATATTATCATTAAGAGCAATATTCCAACATTGGCTACAATGATCAAGAATAGCATTACTAGTGTTTAAATCCTTGTAAATTGTTTTGGCTTGGAGATCAAAGAGTCTTCCACCATTTTTCCACACAAGGTCATTCTCCACATCCATCACCCTATCTGTGTTAACAGAGAAGCAGTAGTTTTTATAGGCTTCAACCAAGGTGGTGTATGTCCTTGCCGTAGAGGCAGGAAGATCAAACTCTGCACTAAAGGCCTCCCAATCTTTAAGATTACCTCCAGCAAGAAGGTTACTAAAAACCTTAACCCCTTTTTGATTCCAAAGTCTAGCAGAACAACCTTGAAGAAGGGCAAGTGGCTTACCATTATGATAAAGGTTCCACCAAATAGAGCTGTAGGAATAACAACTAGTGTTAGGTAGAGAGGTACTAGGAGACTTGAAATGGGTATTATACTTGGAGAGCTCCCAGGCCCTCCAAAGACTCTTGAAAACTAGGGAATCAGCAGGGTTCATTGTATGACTGCTAGTGAGGATGTCACACAGGGGAAAATTCTTCCAGGTTTTTGCCCGTTTAGGGTAGCATCTTGTATGTTTCTCCTAACAAGGACTTTCCAGGGCTCATTTCCAACTAAAGCTTTCACAATCCATTTGGACGCAAGGGAAATCCCTTGTTGTCTCAGATCTTTTAAACCCAGGCCCCCTTGCAATTTGTCAGTCTAGCACCAGTCCCACCTTACAGCATGTTTCTTTCTCCCACCTTTACCATCAGACCACAAGAAACCTCTTATCCTTTTTTGGATCTCATTTATTTGGTAACTGCAAAAAAAACTAGAATGAGGCAAAATAGATAGTATAAGAAGAAAGAACTTTTTGACAAACTTGCATCCTTCCTGCCAAGGACAGATACTGCCTATTCCATTTGTCAAGCTTCCTTTCAATTTTTGAAGCAATCCAGCTCCACATTTCTTTGAGGTTTGGGCAGACCGCAAAGGGTATACCCAAATACCTAACTTGCATGCTAGGGCCTCCCCATTGGAAACCATATTCTTTCAGCCAGTCTAGAGGGACCTCCTTCCAACCCAGCATAATAGATTTGGAATTGGCAATTTTTGCCCCTGAGGCCAACGAAAACAAATCAAGCTTCCTCATTAAGGCATCCATATTTTCTTTGAACAACTCAATAAAGAATGAGGTATCATCAACAAACTGAACATTAATTAGTTCATTATCATCTAGTAAGGAAATCCCTTTGATTCTTGGGGAGAGGGAGTGGTCCCTTAACAGATAAGATAAGGCATCTGAGGCGATGACAAAAAGTGTAGGAGCCAAGGGACAACCTTGACGAATGGACCTTTCCAGTGTGATCTCCTTAGATAGGACACTGTTAACATCAACTTGAGCAGTTGCATCTTTAAGGAGCACATCAAGCATTCGACAGAATTCATTAGGAAAGCCGAAGGCTTTGAGTACCATCCTTAGAAAACTCCATTCGACCCGGTCATAAGCTTTTTTAAAATCTAACATCAACATTGCCACATTTTGACCAAACTTCTTAGCCCACTCCATTGCCTCCCAACTTGTTATAAGATTCTCCAAGATGTATCTCCCCTTTACAAACCCAGTTTGGGTGGGGCTAATGAGTTTCGGGAGGAAATTGACAAGTCTTAGAGCTAAGACCTTAGCCAAAACTTTGTAAGATACATTCAATAGGGTGATGGGTCTCCAGTTCTTGACCAGAGTTTTGTCCCCACCTTTTAGGAGGAGCTTAACAATCCCTCTGTTAATGTGCTTTCCTAAGGAACCACCACTCATGGCTTCCTTGTAAACTTCAAGCAAGTCCTCGCTAACCCACTTGGAGAAACACTTGTAGAACTCAATGGGCAAGCCATCACTACTTGGAGACTTGTCATTGCTCATTGAGCTGATTGCCTTCTAGATTTCCTCTTTGGTAAGACATGTTGCAAGTTTATTAGCCTCCTCTATTGAGATCTTCTTGGGGATTAGTCTTTCCAAAGATCTTTTGGCATTTATGGAGGCTTCACTGTCACCCTCGGAGGAGAAGAGATTTTTGAAAAAACTTGTAAACTGCTTGAGAAGATCCTCCTAAGTAATCAACATATTTTCCCCATCCCATATTTGCTCAATCTGCTCCCTAGCCTTTTTTCTTTTAGGAAGTTAAAGAAGAACTTTGAGCCTCTGTCTCCCTCTTTTAGCCAGTTTACTTTGGCCCTAACCCTTAGCCCATTAACCTTATGGTTTTGGATCTTCCTTAAGCTGTCCTTCATTAAGGTCATCTCCTAATTCAGTCTGATATCATCAGGGCAAAGCTAAAGACGGGTTTCAGCTCTGAATAATTGCTCTTGGAGCCCCTTTTCTTCTTTCCTAGCATCAAAGGCACATTTCTTACCCACAATTTGAAAGAGCTTCCTCCATGCTTGCACATTGGGGTTCCACCTATCAATGGCAGTGGAGTTTTTAAGGAGCCATTTGTTGATCTCCCTTATGGCTACAATTGCATCACAACAGTCTGGGTTCTTAAGCAATTGAGAATTAAGGAAGAAAGAGGATTTTCCTGAGTTTTGCCTTGCATTCTCCTGTATGGCAGCTAAGCTAGCCTTGATAGGATGATGATCACAGAGGGTGTAAGGTAGGACGCTTACCTTAGACCCTGACTCATCAAGGCTGAAGTAAAAGAAATCTTTATGTGCATAAATTTTGTCCAGCCTGCAATAGATTCTATTGCCTCCCTTTCGGGCATTACACCAGGTATACCATATGCATTTGCAATTCTTCTTGTCCTTTTCCACGGGGTCAATCAACTTGAATTTGTGTTTTAGTCTTAGCCAAAAGAATTTTTCGTTTCCTTTCCAGGCCATATCAATGCCTCCCCATTTGTCCTCAGCTTGCTCAACCATGTTGAAGTCTCCCCCCAGGATCCAAGGAATAGCAGGAAGGGAAGAAAGCCATTGCCACAAGGTGATTCTTTCTCTATAATCATTTGGGGCATACACAAAGCATACCCCAAATTCCAGGTTGTCCTTTTTTAGGGTGACCCAAATAGCCTGGTTGCATGGAGAGTAGCCATTGCCACTAATCCACTGTGTCCAATGATTTTCCACCAAGACAGAAGAGCCCCCCTTGCCCCTATCATGTGTGGTTGAGAAGGAAGCAGCCCCATTCCAGATAAATCTTAGGCTTGTTTCCAATGAGAAGCCAACTGCTTTGGTTTCTTGCAACAACACAAAATCCTTATGCTTGTGCATGTTTAAGAACCGCCTGATGATATACTTCTTGTCTGGGGATTCTAGCCCATGGACGTTCCAAGACAAACAGTTAAGCTTCATTGTCCCTAGTCATAGGATTGTCACTCAGCTCCTGCCGGAACTGTTCAAAGCACTTAGGGAGTTTCTCTTCAACTTCAATCTTCTTAGCCATTGGGGACTAGATAACTCCACTATTCTTTTTTCTTTTGTGTGTGGGGGCCTCATCGCTTTTCTTCAACAAAGAGGAGTCCTTATTTTTCTTAGGCCTTCCGGGCCTATTTTTAGTTATCAGGGCCTGGTTGGTAGGCCCCTGTGTGACACCCTCAGTAGGTCTATTAACTAGAACCGAGTCTTGGCAGGTGGAACCTGACTCAGGGTCTTTGGGGTGTCTGGGTTCCTCTTCCACCTGCAGAGAAGGGTTGGGCATTGAAGCAATTTCCTTACCTCCAACAGATAAAGGATGGTTGGAGCTATCAAGATGGCCAAGGTCCTCGTGGAAACAGTCTTGCAGCCTGGGAGAAGGCCCTATTTTGCAATGGCATTCGACGCAGGGAGTAGAACCAAGTGGGGGCGTTTGCTTGCCCACAAGTTCTCCATCACTTAGTAGAGCATTATTATTGGATGAAACATTTTGGGTGCATCTCACAAGGTCTGCATGGTGGATCACGAGGTCAGTGGTCATCTCAATACCCCCATCAACATCTTTATTTGCTGGGATAATTTTGGACTCAAATTGATTGGAACCCTTTTTTTTCCGAAGATCCATAGTTTTAGGTTTGGGATCAGGTCCCCCAAAATTTTCAGAAATACAATTTTTTATTTTTCTTAAGGCGAGTTGTTGGGCATTGAGTTTCTCGAGGAGGACAACATCCCTGGTGAGGGGCTAATTCGGGAGAGGCCTGGAGAGGTCAGCGGCGTGAGCACTCGAGGTGGCCTCAACGGTGCCCTCTTCAACTTCAAGGGAAACAAAAGGGTTTCCATGAGAGAAAACAACCCCCGGGTTGGGGGAGATCGGGTGCAGAGACCTCACACCACCAGACGAGCCAGGTATGGTATTCTCGGCACTACCCTTGTCAATAGCATCCAGATTTTCAAACTCCGGTGAGGGGTTGGGGATATCGGCTTCAGCCAATTTACCATTAACAAGTGGTTGAGAGTTTCTAGCAATATTCTTCTTTTGGATGATTGGGCAATTTTTTCTTAAATGCCCTTCTCTTTTGCAAAGGAAACAAGAGTTCACTCCACCTAAAATTTCCAGAGGGCAGGATTTAACCTTGCAATCCTCAACAATATTAAGATTTTTGGGGATATCTGTCCCGGGGTTAAGCGAAACAAGAACCCTAGCGTCCAGGTTGGGAAGAACGGCTTTGGTTTCATTGACCCTTAGGACTTTACCCATTGGTTCCAAATCTGAGGAATTATCCTCCAGAATCTAGAGGGGAGATCCTTTATAATTATCCACCTCAGGCAAGAAAGGGAAATTAACTCCTCAGCAACCGCCGAAGCAGACCAGGTAAACACACGGAATGTGCAGCCACCGATATTCCAAAAAGGCCTATCAAGGGTTTTTTTTTGCATTTCATTATTTTTAAAGAAAACTACAAAGAGACCTTTCTGAATTAATCTGAAATAGGAGACTTGAATATTAAATTTCTTTTGCCAAGTATTAATAACCCAGGAGTCTATATACCTCCTTGCCGGAAATCTATTAGCATCTACTGTTGCTAAAAAAATTGTGGTGTCTTTTAACCGATTCATTTCATTGGAGATTGTTTCTTTCATTTCTGTGTTAGGATGCAAGAAGAGATCATTACGGGCTTCAGAGGAGTGCTTACCTTCCCTACCGCTCACCTCGCACCCATCTGCAACCACAAAGAACTTCGCACCTTTGACTGCAGAGAAGCACGGGTCCACGACAGCTTCTTTGAAAGTTTTTGCTCCAGCGCTCTTCGGGGAACTAGTTCTAGAGACCTTAAAAGAGGAGTGGGGGGCCTTGTGCCCCCCTCCATGGCATCTGTTTACACCCCCGCCAGCGAACATTGTCTACAGGACCGAGGAGACTCAGCGCAAATGCAAAGAAAGCCCAACAGTGGGAGAACAAACAAAGGAAGAACAAACAGGAAAAAAGAAAATGAAACGGCACTGGGAAAGCAGGTAATGAGGAAAAAAATAAGGGCACAGAAGGGCATTACCTAGTGCCAAACCTGGGTGGGGAAGGTGGGCCTCCCCATGCCTTGGGAAGCAAGCGACGACAAAACCCTAGTCCTCCTCGAACACCGCACGCCACTTGCAAAGCCTTTTCCTTTTTTGGACACTATTTTATCTAACCATCAATCGATTTCCATACATACACATTTATAAAATGGAAACAAAATATTTAATAATTACTAATATTCTTTATCATAGTGGGTAGAGTGATCATTTGCCTTGATATATTTAAATAATGATAAAAATTATACTGTACTTCATGAGGCTTGTGGGGAAATTTGTAGTGGCTATTTTAGTAAAAATTCATGTGAGTACAAAAAATTGCTTTATTATAGGTTATTATTGAAGCTTGATAGAAAATATACTCATGATTGTGTTTTCAAATATTTCACTTGCTAAAGAAATATAGTGACTTAAAGTACACACTATCTCTTAAGGGTTTCAACTATTCACTATCTATGGACATATTGTCAGGATATGATTTGGTATAGGTAAAATAACCCTTAATTCATCAAAACTCTTATTAGACTATTGCCACCATTTTCTTCACAAAATGGGTTTAGGCTACCCCTTTGAAGTCTACCATAACCTATTATATCTACAACTTATTGATGTTGTCATATCTATATTTGGCCTACTTTTTATCACTATTACAAACAATGAAGTTCATATTGTAAAAATAAGAAAGTAAACAAGCTTCTTGAAAATATCCATGCCCTATATTCTCTTACTACCCATAAAGCAATGGTCAAGCCAAGGCCACTAATAAAATAATTCAACAAATTTTATGAAAGACCATATATGATAGGGGTTTTCTCAAAAAAACAAAACAACATTTAGAATTCACACATGAAAATATGAATTATTTTATTGAATTAAACATTGATTACATTATAGAAACATGAAACAAACAGAGGATTAAATCCCCAATAGGCTACAACATATTGCAACTTAATTCCACTTACCTTTTAGCTTTCTACCTCTTTATAGATTCCAAATTAATACTTCATTTTTATCTTAAATCCTTTTTAATTCCTTACCACTTTCTCCCTCTCATTCCCCTACTTTGCAAATACAAAAAAATGCCCTAAATGGTTTGTGGCACCTCCAAGTAAAATTTGAAATTAGTAACATCCCTCCCAAAAATAGTGCAACTTTCAAGAGTCGTAACTCTTGATCTAGGAATTTAATTGAGTTTTCTTTTTTAAATTGAAGTAATCAGACTACTCTACATGCTATAAATATGGTAAATTACTTACATTTCCCTAATTTTTCGGGCCTCAAAACTCAATCTTATAAAACTTCTGGAAACTCAAACCTTTAGTATCTTCCCATCTAACCTGATATTAGCTTGAAGCTCGCCCAAAATGTACATTTTTCCATTAAGGAGCTTTAAGTAAGATTTCACATCTTTTGCATGTTTAAATGAAAAATTACTAAACATAAAAGCCCTATTAATTTACCCCTTTTAATACTTTTTAGAGGAAATAAGTTTTATGGGTATCAACCAAACCAAATGGAAATTAAAATTAAACATTTTTTGGGTGATGCAAGAATACTCTTGCACCTCTGGATTCTCCTACATGAATAAATAAACTTGGAACCAATTGGAATATGCAATCAAAACTCCATTTGTGGACTTGTTGTGCATGAATATTAATATACTCATGGGTCATATTCCCCATTCTTTATTCTATGGTTTTGAGGATATAATGCCACTTGAGTGGAAGACTTTTGTTGCAAGTATTCTTGGGTACTATATCACTAAAAATAACACATGTCAGAAGAATATCCAGGATATATATCACATGGAGATAAATTTTCATGACCCTCCATCATAGCCTTGATTCTAGGATATTGAAGAATGTATGTGATTATTTTTTTTACATCATAAAGCATAAAGAGCATTAAGTATTTGTTTTTATATATTACTTAATTAGATTCCTAATACTTATAAAACCCTAACTTTAAGTTGAGGAGAGTTTAATTTTGGTCATATAAATATTATATTTAAATCTTATTTATTATTGGGTGAGCTATTCCTAAAAGCTCAATTTAGAACTATGGATTTAAACTTATATTTTCATTAGAAAAAAATATTGACAATATTTGGTCATATCATAATCTCAAGATACTCTCATTGATGTTACTATAAAAGAAACTTTAGTTGCAAAGAGAAAAAAATAGATGGTGAAAATTTATAAATGCACCACTATGACTATTGAGGAAATATCATAATATGCTCTTTTCTAGGATAATTTACATATAAAATTATATTATTGGGGGAGAACTTGTTGCAAATTAAAAAAAAACTAGGTGATTTGGGAGAAAGGTTGGGACTAGCTAGGGAGACCTTGTGTATAATGAATAATATTATCGATTAGATAGTATTTAGAGGTAATCTTTTGTGGATTGAATATTTCTAGAAGGCACTATAAATAATGCTTATTTGTGAATTGTATGGTTTTATGTGTGGTAAGTTGAATTCTTGAATTTATTAGTATTAGGGTTTAACCCAACAATTTAAGGGTGAATATATATTATCACTTGGATAGGAAAAGGTAAAACCTTGTGCAAAGGATACTTTGGAGAAGCCTTTTGGGGCTCAAATCCTAAGAAAAAATGGAAATTTCAAGGTTGTTACTTTGTGATTTCAAGTCTTAATTTTGGGGTAAGCTTAATGCTTGCTTGCATTTAAATTTTTAAATAAGCTAACAAAGAAATGATTACCTTCTATTTATAAAAGAGGTATAAATATTATTTTGTTTGTCACCATTTATATATGGTTCACTACAATAAGAGATTAGTTTTGTTCAATTATTCTCTTTGGATCTTAATCCTTTGAGTTTAATTCCTTGAGCTAACACTAGTAGGAATTCATTGATTATTATTGTAACTATATTAACTCTTTATTTCTTGTTGTAATACAAGTTTATTATAGTGAATGTTACAATTGGGAATTGTAGAAAATTATTGGGTTGCATTTCTTTCCAAAATTGATGTGAGACTTGAACCAATACTAAATGTCTAAGGCATACATTGAGGTTATCCTTAAAGTATATTCATTTGTTTATATAGTAGATTTAAATACTAGATTGTTTGTAATTTTGGAAGATTTTATAAAGCCACATATTACAAATTTATAGTGAATGAACCTTTAGTTAAACCTAAGTCAAAAACATTATCCTAATTCCTAACCAAATATATAAGAATTTGTTCCAATCTTGAAAAATTATTAGTGATTATAATAATACTACAAATTAGGGCTAATATTGTGTTCTATTGAGTATTTATACAATGTTTGATGACTATAACATTCTCAAAATTATTGTACTTATTAACAACAAGAAGAAAATTTATGTGTTTCCAACTGGTAAAAGTCCATTGTGTCTATTGGATTGGTGTAAATGTGTGATATTTGAGTTACTAGTGCATATTATTAGGTGTCAAAATTACTGCTCACACTTTGAAAGGGATCAATCCACTTCTAGTCCAAAGAAATATCATTCTTGAAGATTAGATAGATCAAATTATCAACAAAGAATGAGTGATGACAAGTCAATTGCTAAGAGTGGATAATATCTCATTCACTTCAAGCTTATATAGACCAATGAGAACTTATTCTTAGCTTGATAACCTTTAACAAGATTTAATTACAACTAAAAATAGGAAAATTAAAATAACTACAATAGCAAATCTAATGTACACTTGGTCCCAAAATTTGCCACTAGATTAAGGAATAAACTACCACATATCTAACCTCTATTGAGTTGATGAAAACATGCAAGACATGATTCTCTAAGGATAAAAACTCTTGAACCTCACTAGAGATATTTTCTAGTTAATTGTTGAATCGTGAAATATATATAAACTAAATTTCCTAATCCTAAACTATTGGTGAAATATGTTAATCAGTTTAAGTATACATAGAAGGTCAAACACATCAAAGACCAATGCCTTGAATTGGGTTACAAAGTCCCTATTACCAAAATACACAACACATATAAATGAAAAAATATGATATCAATAATTGAGCATGATTAATTATCCCTCTCCAACTCTAGAACTCCATATGGAGTACTCAAAATACCATTACAAAAAAATATTTAAGATGATGCAATATTCATCTTATATTTATTATATGCATGCTAGTAAATTATGTGGTAAGAGAAAACCTTAAGCTAAGTAGAATATATACACTTCATCACTTAGAAGCTTCCCTAAAGGTTTATAAATTTCCAATGATACATCCAATTACAAATATTTTCTACAAATAAGCTACATCTTCATGATTTTAAAAATGAGATGCTCAACAAGCAACTAGACTTGCAAGATTTGAAACCCTAAAATGCCTTCAATGATGCTTGTAGTCTTGTGGAAATAATGAATGGTTGAATATTTCAATGATAAGTAAATTGGTATTTATTTAACACTTTTTTGGTCACTAAATCCTTGTGAGAATCTAACTAAGAATTGAATGTCATTAAAATGTCTCATATGAAACATGTCAAAATTCTATGAAATCTACTAATATGGTAGCTTGAAATTGGCATAGGCCTACCTACAGCTAAAACTCCAACTATCATATTCACGGTGGCATGGTGTTCTTCATCATATACCATTAACTTTACCTTTGGATTCATTCCCTTAGAATAAACAAATATTTTTGAGCAAGAAAAACTAATTTGGAGTAGTCGAAGGTCATATTAGACCATTAATGAAATCCTAGGAAGTTTATGGGAATAGTTGAGGTAAACTTAAGAAGTTTTGGAATTTTTATGTGGGTTGAGAGATCTAGGAAGGTATGCAATGTTTTGGGTCAAGACCATAGGTCAAAACTAGACGGAGGATTGAAAGTCTTAAAATCCAAATAAACTATGCAAAAGGGTTTAAAAATGAATGGATGAAATACATAGGAGAAGGCATGGGAAAAAGTTGCTAGAGTTGACATCATGATGGGATGTCTAAAAGAATAGAAGGGTACATCTAAAATTCAAATTGAATTCTACATAAAAATAAATAAGAGGATAAAATAAATTGGATCTTTAAGAGAATTTCTATATAAAACTAGAAATAAGAACTAGACATTTGGAAGTCCAAAAGTCCAACCCAAAGTTTGCATGAAAAGGATAGAGGGGGATACAAGAAAAATATGCGAGACCAAATGGAGGAAGTGGATGTAGGATATGAGGAACGTCCAAAGGTGGGAAAGAGTTCCATAAGGAGAATTTGGAAATGGTGTGGGGAAATCTTATGGTAGTAAAGTGCAGGGGTAAAAGATCCATATCCACTTAGGAAGTATGTAAAGAAGGGTAGAATGAAGATTGTGGGGAATAATACCTAAGATCTAAATGTAGGGGTTGGGAAAAGAGGTATGGACCACCACTAGAATTATGTAAAGGGAAAATTTACAATTCTACAAGGATGGAATAAAATGATGAGAACACTTTGAAACATGAAATTTTATTAGGATTTTAAAAATTCTAACACTTGATAGGAACATGGGTATGAAGGAGAACAACATGTCTAAGGAAACTTTAAAGAATGGAGATCCATACAAAGATTTCTCATATCGGTTATATATGATGGAAAAATGAGGCCTACATGCACAAAGGAGCTAGGTTTTAAGAAAATTTATGTACTATTAGATTGAGTCACAACACATACAATATATACATTTTGTAACCACTTAATTATAAGGTTAAGATTTGATTTCCCTTATACTAGCAATAGTAATATCTAGAGACTTATGGATGCTTAATGGGTTGAATTATTTTATGGTAGTCAATTAATCTTTTCAAATACTTATTTGATAACATATAGTCTATTTCTTAGACTCTTAAGTCTCCATTATTCAATTCAATTGAAATTAATTACAATTTGGTCTATTATACATAATTAAAATTATGAAATCCTAAATTTATCATTTGCCATATTAATATTCTATAATCTATATAAGTTGATTTTTATATAAATTTATATCAATCCTTGAACAATACATGACAATCATTACATTGAAGACTAGAACTTGGATATGTTTGTATGTGTAATATCAATTATCCTTCCTAACATGAATTAGGTAAGCTTTATGATAGAAGATTGGAGTGTGAATGCCACTATATATTGGAACCTATAAGCATTATATTACTCTATAGAATATACCAACACCTAAGTATTTCACTATAATATATGTTCAGTTATGAGTACTTCTCAATTTTTGTTATTGGTTTATATTATCATTATACAACCAATGACTATTATGAGGATTGTGCTACCATGGCATAAATTTACGGCACTGTCTATCCAGCCCCAGGAATGCACCGGGGCATGGATGCTTGCCTATCCATACTGCATGCCTCATCCATGTTATGGCCGGATGGCAGTTTCTTGATTTTCTCGCCTCGCCTCGCCTCACCTCAGATTCCGTGCAAACTCTGCAGAGTTTAATTATGATAGTTAAACTAGATGAAAGCAACGCCATCCAGCCACAGTATAAATATTAAAACTTATATTATTAATTTAAACCCTGTTCATTGTTTGTGATGGCGTTTAATAAAAATAAATAAAAACTTTTTAAATATAAAAATTTAACATTTAATTAAAAAGATAAAATTATATTTCAATTTTAATTTTCGTTAAATATACATTTTATTTATTTCATTTCTTTCTGTAAAATTTTCAATATTTAACTATAATTTTAAAATTGTAAAAAATACTTAACATATTAATAAAATTTAAATTTTATTTTAATGTAAAATATATAAATATTCAATGAAGACAATTATTTCTTTAATATTAGAATTTTGATAAAAATATTTTTTATTTATAATTTTTAAATTTGATTTTAAATAAATCTTTAAATTTGAAACTTTTTTAATATAAAGTGAATATAAATTCTAATGTTTGTTTAATTTTTTTAGAATATTAAATTCTAATATATATATAGTATAATGACTTACTCCTCATAGAAAATGGAGGTTTACCATCAAATCATATCTAATTTAAAATACATTATATGATTAATATAATTTTGTGGAGCTCTAAATATATTATAATGTTAAGGATAATACTAATTGAATCCTAATGTCAACTCCAAATCTTACCCTAAGTGGAAATTCTAATCTCTTGTATAATAATAAGTTAACCCTAATCCTCACTATAATAGTTAATAATTAATTATTATATTAATAAAAAAACTTTAAATTATATATTAACTAACCATAATAATAAGTTAAGTTTGTTATTAACTTTTTATTGTTATATTAAGATATAATTATTAATATATATTAATATATTATAAAAATAATTATAAGGACAAATAAATTTTTAGTATAAAATAATATTATTCTTATATGATTATCATCCTAATTGAAGCCTATTTGTCATTGAACCTGAACCCAAAGCATAATTGAACTTTTGCAAACCCTAATTGTAATACTTTGAACATTTACAAATGCTAATTGTACCTCAAACCATATAAGTAAACTTAAAATTTGGAGAATATGAATGATTTTTTATTTTTGAAATGTTTTGAAGATATTTCAATTTTATTTAGAATTTTTTATTGAAAAATATTACTTAAATAAATCTATATAAAAAAATATCATTGGCTTATCTTTTAGGAATGTACAACACTTTGACATGTTTATGATATTGAATATAACTTATTGTATTATAAGGCTTGTAGCCTATGATTTATCTTAGAACTCTAACCCTACCCCTATTAAAATTCAATCTTAATTGAACCATATCCCTAACTATAACTCTAACCGATTGAAAAAATTAAACATAAACACTAACAATAATTCTAACTATAGTTGAACCCCAATCCTAACCTTAGTTGAACATGACGCTAATTGAATATGAACGATCTAACCATTATTCTGATTGTATATCTTAATCCTAATTAAAGATGAACCCTAACCATGACCCTAATTAAGTCCTAATTGAATTTTAACTCTTATAGTAATTGTAAGTCTAACCCTAATCCTAGTTGAATTCTAACCCCAATCCTAAGTTCTCTAACCCCAAAATTTAACCTACAACCCTTACCCTAATTGAACATCACTTGAACCCTAAATCTAATTGAATCTTAACCCAAATTAGACCCTAGCCTTAACACTAATTAATCCCCAATCCTAACCCTAATCCTTACTCTTGCTCTAACCTGATCTTATCTTGGAAATCCTAACCCTAACCCTAATAGATATGTAACCTTAATTGAACCTAAAGCCTATTAGGTTTAGGTTTCATTTAGGCTTAAGTTCAGGGTTTAATTAGGGTTGCATTTAGAATAAAGGTTAGGGTTAGTGTTTAGGTTCAATTAGGATTGAACTTCAGTGGGATGGGATTAGGGATTTAGTTTAATTAAGGTTGAATTTCAATAAGATTAGGGTTATGGTTAGGGTTGGGGTTAGAATTCAACTAGGATTAGGTCTAGACTTACAATTACTATAAGAGTTAAAATTCAATTAGGACTTAATTAGGGTTATGGTTAGGGTTCATCTTTAATTAGGATTAAGATATGCAATTAGAATAATGGTTAGCCCATTCATATTCAATTAGGGTTAGGGTTCAACTAAGGTTAGGATTGGGGTTCAACTATAGTTAGAAATATTGTTAGTGTTTAGGTTTAATTTGGGTTGAACTTCAATCGGTTAGAGATACAGTTAGGGATATGGTTCAATTAAGATTGAATTTCAATAGGGGTAGGGTTAGGGCTAGGGTTAGGGTTCTAAGATAAATCATAGGCTACAAGCCTTATAATACAACTGATGTAAATTATATACTTATTCATTCAATATAATTTCCTCATGTTTAGACAATATTCATTCTCCTTGGTTATATTCAATAAGTTATATGAACAATATCATAAACATGTCGCAGTGTTGTACATTCCTAAAAGATAAGCCAATGATATCATATTATTATGCAAATAAAGAATCCATTACAACAAACACACATTAATTAAATTTCTAAAATGAATTCAAACAAGTTGATATATATAAAGTTTCCTATATAGATTATGTAATAAGATAGATAAAAAAATAATAGAAATATTATTTATGATATTTATAGAAATCAAAATCATAGTTGATATAAAATAAAATTTTAATAAATGAAATTGCTAGAATTTCTAAAATTATAAAAAAAGTAAAATAGAGTTTGTAATATTTATAAAAATCAAAATCAAAATTCTAATAAGTGAAAAGCTAGAGGTATAAAATAAATATTCTAAATTTACTATTTCATATAAAAGTAAGTTTCTAAATTAATATGCTTAAAATTAAAAAAATATTAAAGATATGTTTACAACGAAATATTTTTTATATAGATTTATTTAAGTAATATTTTTCAATAAAAAATCTAAATAAAAATGAAATATCTTCAAAACATTTCAAAAATAAAAAATCATTCATATTCTCCAAATTTTAAGTTTCCTTATATGGTTTGAGGTATAAGTAGCATTTGTAAATGTTCAAAGTATTACAATTAGGGTTTGCAAAAGTTCAATTATGATTTGGGTTCAGGTTCAATGACAAACAGGCTTCAATTAGGATAATAATCATATAAGAATAATATTATTTTATATTAAAAAATTATTTGCCCTTATAATTATTTTTATAATATATTAATATATATTAATAATTATATCTTAATATAACAATAAAAAGTTAATAACAAACTTAACTTATTATTAGGGTTAGTTAATATATAATTTAAAGTTTTTTTATTAATATAATAATCAATTATTAACTATTATAGTGAGGATTAGGGTTAACTTATTATTATACAAGGGATTAGAATTTCCACTTGAGGTAAGATTTGGAGTTGACATTAGGATTCAATTAGTATTATCCTTAACATTATAATATATTTAGAGCTCCACAAAATTATATTAATCATATAATGTATTTTAAATTAAATATGATTTGATGGTAAACCTCTATTTTATATGAGGAGTAAGTCATTATACAAGAATATATATATAAAATAATTTAATATTCTAAAAAAATTAAACAAACATTAGAATTTATATTCACTTTATATTAAAAAAGTTTCAAATTTAAAGATTTATTTAAAATCAAATTTAAAAATTATAAATAAAAAATATTTTTATCAAAATTTTAATATTAAAGAAATAATTGTCTTCATTAAATATTTATATATTTTACATTAAAATAAAATTTAAATTTATTAATATTTTAAGTATTTTTTACAATTTTAAAATTATAGTTAAATATTGAAAGTTTTATAGAAAGAAATAAAATAAATAAAATGTATATTTAACAAAAATTATAATTGAAATATAATTTTATCTTTTTAATTAAATGTTAAATTTTTATATTTAAAAAGTTTTAATTGTTTTTTATTAAACGCCATCACAAACAGCGAACAGTATTTAAATTAATAATAATATAAGTCTTAATATTTTATACTGTGGCTGGATGGCGTTGCTTTCATCTGGTTTAACTATCACCTTTTTAATTAAACTCTGCAGAGTTTGCACAGAATCTGAGGCGAAGTGAGAAAATCGAGAAAGTGTCAAAAGCCGTAGCATGGATGAGGCATGCAACATGGATAGGGCAGCCATCCATGCCCCGGTGCATTCCTGGGGCTGGATAGCCAGTGCCGTAATAAGGTTGGTTATAACATTAAGATTTTGATTATGACGAAGTATCATAGTAACTAGTGATAAGTGTTATTTGTGATAATATGATATTAATGAATAGTTAATAACAATAGTATCATAATGAAATGATGATGCATGGAGCGAAACGCGGGAAGGCGAACGGGTGAGGAAATTTGAACTCCTCGGTGTTGGGCGATGAGGATTCTGCGGATGAAGATGAAAATTCGGATGCCTGGTGGGTTGGTCTGGTTCCTGAGGAGGCGACTGGTTGGATTCAAGCTTTTTCTCCTTGTCTCGGTGTTGGGTTGGTGCAGAATGGCCTTTTCTGCTTGCCTGGGTGGCTTTTCGGGAAGATGGACGCCTGGTCTGCGAAGGCTTGGAGTTGGAATTTTGGCTCCTTGGTCTTGTTTCTGTCTGGGGCGGGGGAGGTGTTCTCTGCTGGTCTTGTTCCTATTGAGGCAATCTTGTGGTGGAGTGGCTCGAGGTTCCCCTGTTCTGGGTGCGCTGCCCTCCTCTTTCTGTATCGGGTGTGGTCCTCTGTGCATGGGGCCCTCGTGGTTGCTGGTCTTTGCTTTCCCTCGTGTGTCATTGTGAATGCTATGGCTTCCATTGGACCTGTGATGGGAGATGATCCTGTGGTTGAAGCGTAGGTGGATGGAGGTGTGGTTGGTGGCTTGCTGGAGGTGTCGGGTGTTTGCCTGTTGGTGACTCTGTTTCCCTCTCTTGCTGTCTCTCTTGCTGAGGTCGTGGGTGAGGGATTCGGCCTCTGTAAGTTTCTTTTTGTGCGATGCCCTCTTTTGTTCTGGCCTTGCTTTGTTGGGGCTTCCTTTTTGAGGGCCTCTTCTGTTGTGGATTTGGCTCTGGGGCTCTCAGTGTTTTTGGCGCTAGGTGCTCTCCCTCGTCTGGCTCTGCTCTTTAGTTGCCCCTGTGGCTTACAGCCCTTGCATGCTTTTGTGAGCTCTCTTGCTTGCTTTTGTGAGCTCTCTTGCTTGTAGGCTTGTGTGTAATTTGGAGGTCATTTTTCATCTGTCATCTGTTTCTTTTTTCTCGGCTGGGATGTCTCCTAAGTCCCTCTTCATGACCCAATTACTCTTGTGCTGGAGTTTGTTTTTGTTGTCTCTATGCTGACGTAGAGTGGTGTGAAATAGTTTATGTTGTTTGAAATCCCCCGGGATGCTTTGATGTTTTGGCTTTTTGTTATGAATAAGATGGGGGTGTGTTTGGCTTGCTGCTGGGTTTTTTTCTATGGAAACCCAGATGTCCTCTTTTGTGATCAGGGATGTGGTGCACTTGTGGTATTTTTTTGTTACTTTTCTCTTCGTCCACAATTTTCTTCTGGTGCAGTGTTTACTAAAGGATGTTATGGTTGTGTGCTCGGCTATTGTGTTGGCTTTCTCCTTTAGGCCTATGGAAGTGGTCCTCTCTCAACTACTCTTTATGGAGGTGGGCAGTTATCCTATGGAGGTGGAGGTGGAGGGTGTTGGTGATTTCTGGCTGTGGTGGTCATATGCTTGTAGCATCGTCTCCAATAGAGAGGTGGTCTTGAAGTTAGTTTCTTGCTACCAAAGTGCTTTGAAGGAGTCATTGATGTTGGAGTTGTCCATGGATGTTTTGGGCTCTTTGGAGTTACTTGTTTTGCTGCAGGTTGGATGGTTTTCTAAGATTCTCTCTATGTCCTAGCAGATTGAGCTGATTTGGGGTTGGATGGTGTCCTACTCTATTAATCATGTTTTCCTTCTTGGCTTTATGGAGTTTTCCATGAGTAGTTGGTTTGATGTTGCCTAATTGATGCAGGGGGTTAATGTTGTTTTTTATTAGAGGGTTGATGGTGTCTTACACCATTATGCAGATTGTCTTTCTTGGCTTAGGGTTGTCTTCTATGAGTGGTGGGTATGCTGGTACCTGGCAGATGTAGGCAGGATTTGTGATTATCTAAAAGGGTTTTTGGTCCCAATTAAAACTGGGTTGTTTAAGGGTCTCAGGCCTTTGATTGTTGGTTTGATGCAGCATGTGTAGTCATGTGTTATCTTTAGTGGATGTTGTGGAGCTACTGTTGGTTTAGGATGTATTTCTAATGCAACTTGTCTATTGATGTTTTGGGTTCCGGGCACCATCAAAACCTGTTTTTTACCCTTAATCAAAACAATAGCTATGATGGACATGGTACTCTTGTAGTGGAATTGATACACTAGACTAAGTGAATTTAGTACTGACATGTTCATTATATAAATTCCTATTTTTATTTTGACATCTTTCTTGCACATTGGAGAAGTGCCTTGAGTCATAGCTAGGTATCAAGTACAATAGATATTGATTCTTATTCTTTTGGGTATATAGAATATCACTATGTTTTGTAGTTGGATGTTTACAATGAAAAAATGTAAAGGTTGAATTAATTAGAATAATAAATGGTATGCTATTATTTATTTTTGGTGGGAAAAATAGTGTTATGATGAATGTGATTACTTCTCTAGGTAGTATTGGATGTATCTTTGAGGATAATATTTATAGAATTAATATTGTTAATAAAACTTATCCTTGATTTTTTTAAGTGACAACATAATGGTGAGAGTGTTTAGTGGTAAGTGAACACTACTTACCCTCAAAGTTGTATGGTACTATACATTTGGGTGTAATTAATGTTATTATGTTGTGTATAATTGATATGATAGTTATACATGTCTATTTTCTTACTTATGAATAGTTAATTTTTTTATGTAGACTTAATCATATGGGCTAAGTGCATAGAAATTAGGAGCCAAAAATGGTCAAACATTGCCATTTTTCTATAAATTATCAAAAACTAAAGTTTGTTGAGTAATTTAACATGCATACACTCAAAAGTTGAATATGTGATAAGAACAAAATACTAACTTGGAATCAAGTTTCTAAACTAGTATTTTGTTTAAATGGTGGAGAATAAGAGATTCAAACACTAAGAGCACATAAAGTGGTCTTTCTTTTTTATCTCAAATATAACATAGCATCAAATGTGTTCCACCACCTCCCCCCATCCCACACCATTTTTTTTTAGTTTTATTAATTATTTTATCAATCCCTTTAGTAGAAAGGTAGCTATGATCATGTAGTAGTTCAAGTATTTTTTTCTAATTTTTGTAAGTGGACACATCTTGAAAAATGAAAAAGTGAGTGCGATCTCCATAATTTTGAGAAAATAATTAAAAATTAAATTATTATTCAAATTAATGTGTATAGAATGAAGTGTAGAATGTGAAAATATAAAATTTTCAAATTTGGATGAAGGGATCAAGATCTTAATTTATATTCAAATTTTAGAAAAAAAAAAAAAGGTAGTTAGAAACTGAAGGAAATCTTTAGGCCATAGTATTAATTTTCAAAATCTTATCCTATAATACATGAAATTTATGGAAAGAAAGCTTGACATTTTTTGTATATGTATTTTATAAAACACATTTTTGGCACTCATATTACATGTCTAACTCTTAGGATTGGTAAATTGAAACTTATTAGTAGCCTATGGACAACATTTGATTGGAAAGCATATATGTTATATTATGCTTGCATTATGAAAAATATATATGAGCCATGTAACATGAGCACATTCTAATGTGCCCACATTATGTTTCATAGAATGTGGTGAATTTTAAATGGTTTTAAAAAATTTCCCACTTTTTGGCCCTTGTCTTTGTGCACATACACTATGGAATTAATATATTGTGATAGCCGAATCTATAGTATGTATCCTTTTGAAAATATTGATTTGGGTGGACTACATAACTTGTTTCATATTTAGGTATGTAATCCTTATTGTTTTCCTAGTTGATTATGTGGTTGATAAATAGATAGTACACAAATTTTATGACATTGATATTGATAGTGATTAATGGGACATTTTAGGTGTGTCCAGGTAGTAATGTGATTAATATGTCATTAAATGATTGAGGTTATTTATTATCTATATTTTAGAAGAGTTATTTTATTAACTCAAATTGATATGAAGAGGTTGTTTTGAATAGTGAACTAGAACATTATCTTATGATTCCTAGAAATCAACATGTACATAGGTGGACTATAATGGGTAGTGCTTGAGGAATAAGACTAGGTATTTTTTTATCTCTTTCTTGTGCATTTTTTATGTTGATAATTATTTTTGGTCCTAACTCCTTGATCAAGTGACTTTATTCTTTTTCAAAAATCTATCAATAAGGTTTAGTTGGAAAAAGGAACTTTTACTATTAACCATTATTTGCTAAAAATTCATTATTGTTAGATTATTGTTTGATAGTAATTGTAGCATTATTAGCTAAATTCTATGGACTCTCTTTTCCTAGCTAGTAGTTTATAAATCATCATTATGGAAGGATAAATGAAATAGTTATCTAAAGTTGGTTCTTGACCATCCTAGTTTGTATGCTAACATGAGATTCTCTATTAAAAATTTCCAATCTAAATTAATATCTTCCTACTTTGGGTCTAATATTTCCACAATATTTATCCTTTGTACATGTTGAAGGTTCATTAATTTGAAAGGGATCTGGAAGATAGAAATTGAACTCTCTCATATACACAATCTTAAGAATTTCATTAAATAATTATTTAAGATTCTAGTGAAAATACCAAGTATAGAGACTTGGGTTCAACATGTGCAAGAAAGGAATCTCTTAAGTTAATAAATAAATAGTTATTAATTTCTACTTCTCTTTGATGTATATGTTTATATCACTAACCTACTAATATTTAGTTATGATATATTGATAGGATACTAAGTACTTGCCTAGTTCTTTGGGTGGTGCTAGTCTAATCTAGGTCATTTGGTGAATGACATTTCTATGTGAAAGATTATAGAAACATTGGAGTTTCTTCATTATAAATGAAAGAATGTATGGTAATTAAAATAATTTTACCATTTAATTTATATATTGTAAAACATTTGGTTGAGTTATCCACATGAATTATATTATTAATGTAAGGTTTAAATATTTAAATCTCAAAGTTTGATTAAACTTGGGACCCTTGGGATTTGAGCCACTTATAGTAACTAATGTTATGGTGGTTGTACAACTTAGTTATTAATCTAACTACTTTAATGTCAAATATAATTATAACCATTAAGAATTAATATAAGGCATTTATTTGAGACTCACATGATGTATCATCTTTACAATCATTGAGGTAGTATAATCTTGAAGAACCCAATTCAAGCTAGTGATATAAGTTAGATCTATTATAAAAATTTGAACTAAAATTAATTATGTTTCCTAATATGATACTCTCTCTCTAACATAATTAAGCAACTAAAAAGGGTTGATTTTGTGCAATACCTTGTTACTTAATTACACTTGATATTGCATATGGCTCATTGCATGTCTATTGATTACTAAGAGGGAGACATTTTAAATCTAAAGGGTTAATAAATATTCCAATAAATGTTTATGTTAGGATGGCCTAGAGGTTTATTGTGGGAATGAGGAATGAAGTATGTTTACCAAACCTCAATCAAGAGTATATAGCTTATTTCACAACTACTAATAAAGTGCATTCATCTTGAAAATGCAAGATATAAATACCCATCTCTCTCTCTTTATATACGTCGACACTGAAATTATTATTTTTAACTAATAGTGGTTTATAATTTTTGGCCAAACTGGACACTGAAATTATTATTTTTAACTAAATCTTCACATTCGAGCACCTATAGCGGCTAAACTGTGAGGAATTTGAAGATGGTGCAAACTAGAGTCTCATCAAATTTTGTCTGCAGATTCTAAAAATATTTTTTTCAAAATTTTTGGAATCAAATTGCACTTCTTTTTCCATCTCCACTAAAATTGATTTTTTAAAAAAAAAGTGACATACATATAACTTTTTTTCCATGAAGGATAAAATTCTAATTCTTTCAAATTTAGATTTGTAACTCTGATATCTAGTGCTTCCACTTGGTTAGATAGTTTTTTATTGAATATTTTTTCCTTAATCAACTTTCAAAGTTAAACAAATTACAATTCACACAGCGACCGTATAACGCGTAACTTTTTTTGTATATGTCAAAATTTAATTTAATTTTTTTGTTGGATCAAGGATTTCAATATCTGGTGCACTCATATTTTTCATTTTTTTTTTTGATAATATTCTATTTTTCCACATGTGAAGAACAAAGAAATTCATTTTCGATGAAAATCCTATGTTTAATAAAACTTAAAAACAAATACATAACAAAACCAAAACATATTAAAATTATATTCATTGGATAGCTTGTTCTGAGGAATACCATAATCATTTAAAATAAATTTTAAATGAATTCATTTGATCCCCCAAAAGCTAAATCAAAAGTGATTTTTTATGATTTTGATAGGTGTAAAGGAGATGCATTTATAGGTATGGTTTAAAACTAGCGAGGTTCTATCCAAGGGGTTTGATCTAAGGTGATTTGATCAAACCCTCTTCAATTGGAATCCTTAAAATGGAATTTTTAAGGCTTAAATCATTATATTTTCTAAAAATATGTGATTTCAGCTAAAATTCATTCATCTCAGGAATTGTAAACCACTATTATGACAGCACCAGTGTGTGTGTATATGTATATGTATATGTATATGTATATGTATATGTATATGTATGTGTATGTGTATATATATGTGTGTACAAATATGTATATGTAAATGTATATATAAAGATAGAGGGAGAGAGAGTTGAAGGATATTTATATCTTGCATCTTTAAGATAATAGCAAGTGCACTTTACTAGAAGTTGTAAACTAAGCTATATATATTCTTGAGATCTAATAAGCATACTTCCTTCATTCCCCATTCCCACAATAAGCCGTTAGGTCATCCCAACATAAATCTATGTTAAAAATTTTGTTAACTCTTTAGATTTAAAATTTCTCCCTCTCAATAATCAATAGACATACAACAAGCCATATGCATATATAATTGTTGGACTTTGTGAAATATTACAAAAATATATCTCTAAATCAAGCTAATATCACAAATTTCTAAAGGGTCACTATGTATAATTCTACATGCTGCCCCATTATCTTTAAAATTATAATACATTTATTAATTTTATTGTTCACTAGGGATGACACACTCACCAAGATTTATTAAAAACTATATTTCCACATCAATTTCATTGATTAGTGATAAATTCATATTTTTTATGGAACCCATACTATTGTTGCTTGCTACATCAACCACATGATACTTTGTATGATCTATTTATTTTTATCAACATGTATTTTTCTCCACTTAAGAGCAATGAACTTGATACTTCCACTTTAAAATATCCCCCTTTCTTGAAGATTCAATACCTTGGGTTACTCCATCTTTCCCTTGTAAACTTATGCACATGAAGCTTTTTCCACCTTTGACCTAGTGATACTTATTTTCCTTTGATAATTCTTTTTTTTCTATCATACAACATATATAGATTGCTAAATACATCTCCACACACATCCAAAGGAACAACATTTATAAGGTAAATTCATCAAAAAATTAAAAAGTTAACAATAAACTTCAAAATCTACATTACTTATTAATAGACAAATCATCATCCTCTTTGAGACTACCCAAAGCATGAGACAACAAGGGTGTCGATAATTATTTAAATCAATATTTTTAGCCAATTATTACGAAATGAGTTTATATTGGGAATAAAAAATAAAAAGTGCATCAAATTTAACATCCTTGACCTAAATCTTAATGCTACAAGGTTTGGATTGCCTATTTTCCTCTTGCTTCATAAGACTTTAAAACAAGCCTTACTTGTCTAGTGGGAGAAATTTTATAATCAACCTATATAGTAGTATCAATGAAAATTCCACTAAAGGTAGGAATAGCAATGTTTAGCCTTTCTTTCCCTTTTGTTGTGGATGATTCTCTAGATGTGGCTTCCAACAAATTTCATTTGTATTGCCATCCACATCACAATGGTCATAGTTTGATTCATAGAATTTAAATTTGTGCTCACAACACTTTCCCTTTTTAACTTGGCCATAACTCTTTTTATCTTTGGGGAGGTTGGAGGAATATTTACTTAAGGTAGTAAGTATGTGTGCATGCTTCATCAATTTTAACTAGCTTAAAAAAATATGGGCCTTTAAAGATGCCTATGGAATTCTCTTGTGCATTTCATCAACAAATCCTCATTTTGTACATCCTTGTCTTATTAGAAAATCCTTCTTCAAAAATCACTAGTGCACTCTTGCACACATTTTCCTTCATTCTATTTCTAAAATCATCTATAATTGACTTATCCATTTTATTTGTTAAGATTAATCTAACCCCGTGAGATTTTTGTTAGTCTAAATTAGGTTGCATACATGACCTAGATTGCTAATTTCAAATCACCAACACTCCCAAAATTAGCTTTCCCAAAATTTAACCATTACTTCATTGGATCATGCACCAAATAACTTAAGTTGAACAACTAGAATCACATACTTATAAACAAACATAGGTCATTTGTAAAATAGATTAAATAGTTGTGAAATCAGTCATCATAAAGTATATTCTCTAGAGCATATTTCATTGATTACTTGGTGTGTCTTTAGATATTGTATATTAGAAAATGGTTATGACTACTCTCAAGGAACTTAATAGACTTCCCTTAGCCATGCAACAAATACTGCCTTGCTTGTTAGCATAACCCTCTATTTTAACATGTTCTAAAGGCAATAGTGCATCACAAAAGACCACACCGATAACAAATAGATCCACAATAGAAGAATTGAGTCACGTAGCAGAAAACATACCAAACCAAGATGCATGGCATGACCTAGTCCTACATCAATCATAGTACAATCCAAGTTCATTGCAAGATTTAGACCACATATCTAAAATCGGATTTCCAATTCCAAACGTCAGTTACAATAGAACAACAAAATTGCCATGCATGGAAAATGATAAGAGTTACACACATCTATCCTCCTTTTCAATTTACCATTACATTTCAATCTCAACTATGTTAATTTTAAATATAATTTTAATTATAAGAATTCTTTTATTTCTTTAATTTGTTATTGGTTATTCTAAAATAGATATCTGGCAGTAAAGCTAAATTAGACGTGGAGGAGGAACTTGGGAAGGATGTTGGTAGGCTAATCCACTCATAGAAGACTTGAGGAGTGTTGCAAGCCGTGTCAGACTTCAAAAACAGATATAATTCAAGATTCCGAGTGCTAGTTTACATGTTTTAAACATTGTAACACATGGTCCATTCTAGTCTAACATTATAACATTAGAGTGATCTCCATTAGATTACAGAAGTTTTTGTCAGTCTGTAATTCAAAAAACTGGAGGACAACGAGGCCTCAACCTGTAATCAACCTAATCACCATACTTGAGTTGGGTTTAAGCCATATTTATGGTCTCAAATTTTCCCATAGAAGTGTAAGGAAAACTATGTAAAGTCTGTTTCAATTAACTTTATGAATTTTATGTATAATAAACATGAATTTTATGTACTAATCAGAAGCATAGCAGTTACTTTCTTGATGTTAATCATGGGACCTACCTGGCATCTAGGTCCACTGTTCTTATCCATTAAATCTGATTGTGGTCTCTACCCCACCGCCACCGTAACAGCCAGTATGTTGACTAGAAGACACCAGCACTTTAAGTTCTTCCTACCCAACTGTAACATTACGATACAATTATGCCATCTTATCACTGCAACGTAACGTAAATGTACACAGTACTGGATTGTCTTAGAGCGAAGCAAACAAACGAATGCATGCAATTGTACAAGCTGGATTTCAAGATTCATGCAACTACGTAGTTTTGGATAATGAGGTACGTACCTTCTGAATGAATCCTTAAAGAATAGTAATGGGCAGGAGGAATTGAAGGGTTGAATGAGATAAGCATGCAGGATCCTTTCACCGCCATAGCAGCCAAACACAGTGCTGTTCAGAAGAAGACGAAACCTTAACTGCTTCTGGGAAAGATGATCAACAGGAGGAGATGGGGAAGTTTGCAGTAATGATTCGGGCTAGTGCATGGAAGAGATTTGTAAGCGTGAGGAGAAGAGGCAACGCCATCTGTTGAGAAGAACCTTCTGCGTCTTACCTAAAAAAATTCTCTGCGCATCGGACAATAGTTTCTGCCACATTTCAATACAGTGAACCAGAACTCAACAACAGAAGCTTATTTGAACTAGTTCCACGTACTCTCTAATCAGTGCCTTTTTCTTTTTCTTATTCGTTTTGCCAGTTCCTGTGTACGTGGAGGAAGTCACCTTTTAAATAAAAGGGACGTTTGTGTTTGTAGTTCGTAATTCAATTTAGATTCGAATATTTGCTATATACGTCTTCATTTACCTTTTTTAAAATTTTAGAAAGCATAGTTTATTTTAGGTGAATGATATTATATTTGAAACATAAATAAACTGGTTAAACTGAAAAATAAAGTATCATGTTATTTTTAGAAAGAAATAGATTTAATAACAATTATAATTTTGAATAAAAAAAAGTAGTCTTCTATACTATTATAAGTTTTTGGTTTATCGTCAATTATAGTTGTTAAATCAATAAAATTGGTACTTGGGTGGGTTCTTAACCATTAAGTTTACTCCACTCTCCATCAAGCAATTCTTTATCATTACCTACTTGCTCCCAAATGTTGAGAGTGGTGCCCTCTCCCTCCTTGGGGCATTCTCACAATTGTGAATCCTAAACACCAAGCAAAATATGAGAACATATTAGTGACAAAATGGTGAGAGCCCTCTAGTCACTAGAGGCACCACCCAAATCATTGAGAGGATATAAGAGAGCAATAATCAAGTTGTTACCATCTCCTATGATGACCACCGAATAGAAACTAGCTAGACATCTACTCAACTAATGAAAAAGAAAGAATTTTTAGATGATTTTGAGAGTGATGCTAAGAGAATTCTAATTGACCATACCCTTGTCCCTAGTAGAGGTATCTATCATAGAGAGGAAAAGAGAGTGGGACCTTAGCAATAATGCAAGGGGTGTTCCCCTATTGATCCAAAAGGGTCTAAAGATGTTGAACTTCAAGAGCCATCTAATTAGCTTAAACTTAAATCTATATGAACACATTAGAGACCACCAACAACTTGGAGTGAATAAATAAATTAGAATCAATATATAACTAGCAAATACCTAGTTGCATTTTGATCTTTTGTATATATATAAAAAAAAGAATCTCCAACCTAAAAGCATGTTATAGTTGGAAGAATTTCATCATAAATTTGGCCTCATTAAAAGACTCTAGTTCAAGAAGCTAAAAAATGTCATGATTCCACTACTAGGCTATTTGTACATGAACATAAAACTAAAATAAATTCAATTACCCACAAAATGGGAATCTAGGTTTATCAACACCAAGATACATTTGTCAATTACCAATAGGAAGATTGTAGTAAAGAAAACACAAGAAAAAGTGTGCAATCTTGGGATTCATAATCATTTTTTGAAACTATTTAAAAGCACTTGTTCCAAATAAAATATGGAGATTACCATTTAGAATTCACTTTCTAAACCACAATTAAATGTATCTAAAGCCATCTATAACTTTTTCTTGGGGTATAATTATATATGAGAGCATCCACGTACCACTTCCAGTCCTTCCACCAAGGCTTAGTAGAACATAGAGTAACTTGTGCATGTTTTGTGAAGGAGTAACCTCAACTATCACTTGGAAGGTTTTTTTGTTTGAAAGGTTCATATTGAACCTAGATCTAGCCTATAACCAAGAGAGTCAATTATAATCAACCTTGAAATACAAATCTTGGAGATGCTTAATTCCTCTTCTAAAAAACTTTAGATATTGCCTCTAAGAAATATCATGTAACAAATTATCTTTAAAATAATGGTGGGACCCACCATAAGGATTGTTGATTGATGGCTAGTTTAGTTCAAAATCCATCTCCATTCCATATTAATCACAACTTTATGGTTCCCTAGGCCTTCCAAATTACTTTTTACAACAACAATATTAGTAATTTTGATGGGAATGGGAGCCCAATCAAAATGGGAAAGCAAGGTCATTCCAATTAATTCTCTAATACAGAGAACTAGATGTGATATAATTTCATAGCTTTAAAAAATCTAGGCTTCATTGTTTTCACAAGCTTTAAAAATCTACTTAGCACAAAGTGTAAATTCCCTATCTATTCACATCATTAAGTCTTAACCCTCAAATGTCTAGATAAGAATACTAGAAATATTTCATACATCTCTATGAAAGCCTTTTTTGCAATCTAAATTGGCCCAAAGGATATATCCCACAAAACATTTTCAAGCTTGTGGTATATGAAGACTTAGAAGGCACCCAATTAGAGTAGTAATAAATGTGTATGGTTGTAAGCACTTTGGAGCATATAGAAAAATTATTAGCTAATGAAAGTTGCTTATTATTCTAATATGCTAGATCTTCCTTTATATTCTATCAATAATTTATTACCACAACATATATTAGCATGCCTAAAATGCAAAGTGAGTGAAACCACAAACTTGAAAATCTCCCCATGGTCAATATGTATCCAACCAAAATAATTAAGCCAAGTTGGAAATAATAAGAAGGATTGTATGTAATGTTATGTTTTGCTCGATTGAATGTTGAAACCAAAAATAACTTAGGAAATTTGTGTAAGATGCTTCAAATTTTGCTTTAAATGTTATCTCCATCTTCAAGCAACATGAGGAACAAGTTGTTCACAAAAGGACCATTAACAAGCTAATGGGAATTATTGTGAGGAAATAAAATCCCTTTAACTCATCAATTTGAAAAATAACATTGGTAAGAAGATAGCTAAAAATTCTTTAATGCCTAGCATATAAAGTGAGGGTGCAATAGGGAATCCTTCATGAAGGTGTATAAAGAGGCCAAGTTTGCCATACTAGGTGTGATAAACAATAAGGTGAGTAGAAGCATCTACAAATAATATTTTGATGAATTATATAAATTGGAGCCAAATCCAAGAGCACTTAGCTTGCTAGTATGTCAAGCCACTTGATTCTATCATAAATCTTCTCAAAATTTATTTTAGGTTTTAGTGTAAATAAATAGTATAAAGTTTAGGGTTGGCAATTTTTTTTGTAATATTTGGTATAGAATTCTCTATACCATGCGATATTTATAAATGGAGATAGTCATCAAAGATCTAGGAGCTTCAATGAAAACACAAGAGAGACCTTGAATATTAGACAATAATTATATTTTATCAAAGGATGCAAATTCACAATTTACGTGTACATGAATATGATTCAATATGATTGATTAGATTACATTGAGAACATCTTATTTATATAGGCCAAGGTGAGAAATAGGGTTGTAATATAATATTATGACACATGTCTTGATCTTATGACTTGAGATCATATAAAGTGATAATTCCCTAAGAAAGATAGTGTGAATAGGATATAATAATTAAACTAGTTAGGAAATTTACCTTATTCACACCAAAACCCCCCTTAAGTGTAACTTAGGGAGAATGAGAAAACATGAAAATATGGGTCCTAGATACAAGACCATTTTAAAGGTACCCATGTAAAAATTAATATCTCACAAATGGAAAAAAGGAGCAAACCCCAAAGGAAAAGAAAAAACTCTTCAAAAGAGAGAAAACACAATATGATCTCTAGATAATGCCAAGGAGAAAACCTCATGTAAAGAAAAAACCCCCTATAAGAGAGAAGAAGAGAATTTGTGCAACCTACCTCAAAGTAGAATCTCCTACAATGATGGTGGATGCCTGATGATGAATGTTAAAGATAAACCAAAATTTTCAAAAAAAATCTGCCCCTTAGGAAGAAAAAAAAACTAAAGATGTATGTAAAAAGTATTTGCATTCCTTAAAGGAATGTGAAGGAAGAAATATCAAGATATGTGATGTCTTTGTACTCTACTCAATTGTCACCATGTCAGTGCCAAAAGGGCCACAACAATTTAGGTGCTCCAAGCCAAACTAATGAAGATGATGATGATAGAGAAGGCTTACCCTAGGTCAAATAGAGGCTAAATGAATAATAATTGACTAAAATAATAAATGATAAATGGTTTAATGTTACCTTGGTATGAAATCTTTGTCAAAGTGATTTCCACATCATATATTGCAACCAAAGGTTTTTTGATGAATGCTTGAATTGATTGAAAACCTGTAAGAGGTTAGTCCACAAAACACAATAGATTGAACTGTAGTTATCATGTACAAAGGATAATTCAATACATCTTCACAATTTAATAGCACGATTGATCATAATAGCTCCTTGTTCATAATTGCTTCTTAATGTTCAAATGAGAGGAAACTTGTTTATATATGCATCCCAATTGATTTTTTTTATTATAGGCCGACCTGGAATCTTTTTAATTCTCCAAGGACCAACACCAAAGCATTGAATTCATCGAGATGTTGGGGAATTTAATATATTTTATCAATCTAGCCCCAAAATGAATAAATTATTAATATAATTAATTTCATAAGAAAAATAGGGTGTCTAGGTAGTGTAAAATTGTTAGGGGTGACAACTTACAACACTAAACTCTCAAAATTATATTAAAAAAATTGATTACAAAAAGGAGCCAATATGATTGAGAATAATGCCTCTAAATATGAAGTGAAAAAGCCAAAATGAAATGGTGAAGGAAGCATATTAGGAGATATGAGTAGTTGACATCATGCTAATACTAGCACACCTAGTGGCTAGAATATGCTTATATTGACTAAAATATTATCCCAATCTCATATCCATTAGATTTCCTAAAACTATAGGTACAAAGATCAATTCAATTATATTTTGAAATTCAAAACTACTATTATAAATGGTGTGGGTAGTCTTACAACATATGGAGCTATTTTGTAGCTAAATTCTACTTGTGAGTAAAGATTTACTATTGTCCTTGGGTTCTTTATAATAGTCAATGGGTTTATATGCATATTGGTGTGGGTAGTATTACAACATATGGAGTTATTTTGTAGCTAAATTCTACTTGTGAGTAAATATTTACTATTGTCCTTGGGTTCTTTCTAATAATTTACTATTGTCATTGGGTTCTTTATAATAAACCCATTTAAATATGGTGAATAAAAATTTCATAGATTTACACAAAGACAATTCCTATGAACTTGCATTAGTGAAGTTGCATCCACCCCTACACACACCAACTTTTTTACAATTGTGTAGTTATTAATGCCTCCAATTTCCTTTAAAGATTTCTTAGCTATTTAAAATAATTTTGAGATGTTGAATTCTCCCTCATTTTCTAAACAAAGATGATGAGGCTAGTGGACATTACTTTTTAGTATATATGTATGCATACATACCTAATAAGTATCATCTACTATTATAACTTGATCTAAAAATAATGTGTAATAAAAGAACTTGTTATATTTTTTGCACATCTTATTTTCCACCCCGACAAGACAATTTACCCATTCCTGACTATTTTTTATTTACTAATGTGTGTTAAAAAAGTTAGAATCACCTATAATTTAGAGAAAAAAATATTATAATTTGGGTAGCTTGTCATAGTATGCCCTTTAGTCAAAATATGAAAACTAATACTCAACTAAACAATTTTTACCATTCGAGTTGCTTCCATCATCTTTTCATATTGAACTTGAATTTTACTTCCACATGCAACAAGATTCACCTATTTTCAAATATACTCATTATATTCCAAGGCATACTTAACATGAATTCACTCTTCCTTCATTTTCCATCTTATCATTAATTTTTCCTCTACATCTATGATTTTTTGTTCATAAACAATCAACATGTTTCTATGGGGTATTTTAAGTTGTAATGTCTTATCCCTACCATATTTCCAAGTACAAATCTTTATTTTCATTATCCTTTGATTCAATGAATGGTACTTTGACACTCAATCAATCTAAAAATTCCTTGATATATCTCACTCATGCCTTATTATTTATTTGACTCAAATTATTCTCCCCTTCTATGCAAAATATTTATTTTCCTTATCACTTTTTGAGGTGATTTAATTAAGAATGTTATTCCCACTATCTTGGGGCCCTTTTATAACATGATCTCTTACAATTTCATGCACATCATTACAATATTCCTCTCAAGTATTCTCTTGTTTTTCAATAGGTACAAATCATAATGTTGTATGTTGATCTATTACATCACACACATTTCCAAAATATGACATAATTTGTTTTGTGTTTTGATGGCACCCTTTGCCACTTCTAGGAAATTTGGTTGGACTTCTTGACATCTTTGCCACTATTTGAGACTCAACATTAGTACTTTCAGTATCATCTTTAACAATTAAACTAAATAAAGAAAATTAATAAAAAGAATCATAGATCCCTTAGGCCTAATTGTATTAGTACTCAATATCATCCCTAGTAGATAAACTATGTAGATAAATAAATAGGAGGTATCTTGTACATAAAACAATAAAAAAATCACTTACCTATTACTAACTCATTGATGCTTAAATAGTCTATTTTATATGGCTCACTAAAAATAGAATTCTAGATATGAAGCAAGCATTGGGAATAGAAGGAACCAAAGAAAGGAATCTGAAATAAAATCCTTCAAAGGACATAAGGATTCAAGAATAAAATAAATCAAAATCAAAATCAAAATAAAACATGTAAAAGAATCATTGAAAGTTTTAAATCTTGTATTTATATGCACTTAAATTTGGCAAAACCCATCAAATTTTAAAATGGTGGATGAAAAATGTGGAAAATCTTGTCTAATTGTTAAATGGTGGGTGTAAATTTTGGGTGATTAGGACTACAATTCAAATCACAAGTGGCGATTTCAATACAATTGTGACCCCAACAATAGGGTGGATTTATAATGGTAATGACAAAATTGGTCCACATATAGAGTGGATTTTTAATTGTATTGCAACATTCCTCCTAAATTCTAGGTGATTCCCCATTAATAAGCATCTAATCTACCATGTAAAAAATATATTGATGTAAATGATTCATAAATATTAGAGAAAAAAATTAACAAATGTTGAATTAATTTATCATAAATTCATGACAATTTGGTCCCTACTATTTTATTCTATTTTCCAAAGTCACATGGGCTAATTTGAATGATTCACCTCTTAGTGAATTTTTATCAATAAAAATCATTGGATTATATTCTTTGATAAGGAGATACTACAAACAACTATTCTAGGTCATTGCATGTGTTAGGTAAATACACAATCGTGTTATTGGTGACATTGTTGTTGATGTTGTTGATGCTACAAACTAATATATCATATACATGGAGAATCTTCTAGTTCATAAACATCTAATGTCAAATTCCTATTCTCATTTAAGAGTATCTCTAAAGATTAAAAAAGGATTATGAATTCATACTTTTGTTTGTGTCATCTTACCACTTAAATTTGGATATGACACATTATTTCATCTTTAGTGTTAGATTTTCTATACTACTTGGTGGATCATGGATAAAACACTTGAAATCAATGCCTTTATTTTTAAATCAATACATATAACTTTTTCATGAAGGAAGTTTTGAAAGATTCATATGAGTCTATTATAGAGTTTTTCTATTTCACTTTAGATAAGTTTTCATTAAAAATATAAAAGTACCTTTAGATATTCATGAGGTGTAAAAAACTAGTTATTAAATTCACAACAAAAACATAAGAGGATGAAACAGAAAGCAAAGCATAAAGAGCTTCATGATGAATAGATTAGTTATGAATATAAAAAGCAATAATAATGTCTATAAAAGTTATAAATAAATTAGAGTTTCATGTCTAAAAGGATCTACTTGGATATCAAATAAAAGTGTTGTGGTGTATTAAATGCTAAATTTTCTTCCAAAAACATAAGTAAAGAAATAAGAAATTTGGGTCAAGAAAGACATGTCTACTCTACTAGCAATTGATAGTATATGTATGCAAAGTACAAAGTATTGTCAACAAGAAAATTGTGTAATATATAGTGTAAGTAAAAAAGAATAAGTAGCAAGAATAAATGAAGGAAAATACACAGCTAGGATGATTATAATGTATTGAAGGATGATGATGAACTATTGATTAACAATTACTATCCTCCAAGGTTTATTCAATAATACATGAACATCTTATATACCTATATTCTTTATTTTATTTTATGTTATAACATTTTTGCTTTGGAATTTATATCACACCTTATTTATTGTGATTTACATGCCCATTTCACTTTATATATCTTGTTTCATGTTTTACCTTCCTCAATTGGGGATCATCTTTCTTCTTACCTAATTGATATGGTCTTATTGGCTCATCCACATCTTCTTTTGATCATTGTTATGCCTAATTTCATAATTTAATTTTCTCATGTTATCATAGTTTCCTACGTTTATGCTTATCCTCGCCTTATGCTTATTTTGTTTTATCATTATCTTCATTTCCCTTTGTATACCATGTTTATCTACCTTTTCTCTTATCTTCCACACCTTATGATAAGATGTCAGCATGTGATTATAATGATACTTATCTTTGATCACATGTTTATGATATCTTTAGGCCCGAATCAATAGCCCAAGGTGAATTAGCACCTACTCAAAAGATCCAAAATAGTAGGGAAAGCCACTATAACCCCCATCCATTTTTAGAATGCTTCCACTCCCACTTCATAATTTGAATTTAATTTCAAACTCAATATGTTTGAGATGCTAGTCAAAGCAGCCAACTATTTGAGCCTATGCTTGGGGGCACATGTTTATGTTATCTTTCTCATATGCATAAACATGTTATTATCCCCATGCCTAGCTTACTCTTGTACACTTATGATCATTCCTCATATTTTATGTTTCCATATTATGCTCTTATTTCCATATAATCCTAATAAACTTGGGGTCACCATGTCTTCACTATGCTATATAATTTCTTTAGTATCTTATCATGCTATTAGAACTATCTTATTAGATTAGGGGAATCTTTCCTACCCATTTTCTATTGTGCTATAATTATTTTTTTATTATGTTGGTGGAATTAATGATTTACCCCCTATCATTTTGTTTCTACATGTTTGATTATATTCGTAGAACTATCTTACCACAATGTAGTTCATCACTCTTTTTCCTATCCTATTATATGTATTTGTAGGCCTAACAACATACTAAGAGCCACAATAGTGACAACATGCCTTCCCAACACCACTTTAATTGTGCCTAGAAGGGAATTTTTCACCTTATGGTTTACCCATTTTAGGGTCAACCTTCTACCTTTATGTTTATATCTATTCCATTTTGTTTTATTTGTGGCATTCCATATTCCTTTCTCATTATATGATATATTTATAAAACTTACTTTGCATGATATTCATGATTACATGCTCATAGAACTATTGGATCACACTTAATCTATAGATATTATTGTTCCATCTCCTTTAAGTCATTGCACACGTGGTATGCAACCAATTCGAGGGGTATATATTTTCACTAACATTTCCTATGTTGAGATTTTATGTAGTGATTTACACTACAAAGAAAATCATCAATATGTTTAGATGGATACAACATGGTAATGTCTAATATTCAATGCAACCTTATTGTCATTACACTAGGCATATCATCACCACAACACTTTCTTTATAAGTGGAATTTCCTAACCCAACTCCTACTATTTTACTTTTCCTAGATAGTTAAAACAAGTTTATAATTGTGCCTATTTCACTTGTGAGATAAATCTAATTACATATTTTTCTCTATTTGTAGTTTCATATGGAACACACATGCTAAGGAAGAACTCAAGTGAATATATCAAGTTGGGTCTATTACTTTACATGGAGACTCCCTATATTATTTTTATGTCTAAATATTTACTTTGCATGTGTATTTTTTACTGATAATTTTATTTGAAATACATGTCCATTTATGATTCAAATGCACCTCAAATTCAAGGAAAAATGTAATGTTAAAATTTTTGCATACTATTCCCAATTTTCTCATTTAGTTTTGTACCCATTTTGAGAGAACATTCAAATATGTTTACATAGTGATATATATGACATTATTTTGTGTTGAGTTTGAATCTTTTCCCAATCCCCATTCATTCGCATCTACTCTCACCTACACATATTCACACACATTTAATTTTATCTATACCCTAGCTACACATGTTTCCACATATTCTCCTCATTTGCTAGCCTAGGAATCCATGAATTTATTACCAATATTGAGATATAATATATTTCTTGTTCTAATTTTTTTTGGTATGCATGAGTTATCTTGCATGGTGTAAATCTGAACTAACATTCATATTTTAAAATTCAAAAGATCAACTCCTACCCTTTGTTGGTGTAAATAGGTGTTTTATCTATCTAGGTTCTATTTGCATGTTAAGTCCACTTAGGTCCTAGGAGGGAATCATTCTAGTTAATGCTATATGTTGCTAGATCTTATCTTATCTTTTGGAATTTAATGCTTGTGTCCTAAGTCATTTAATATTTTTTGAGGTAGTTGCCTCATTGTATAGGATTAGGACACATATTGTGATCTTGTCTAATCCTATCTAACAACTTGCCTTTATAAGCAAGGCATCATATGTACAATATAATACAATCTGGAAATATTGAATCCATAACAATAGCATGATATTTCTACCATTTATCTCTTGTGTAAGTTATTATTGTCTTACAAATGATCTTGGGGTGTTGAGGATTTCACCATAAACTCCTACATGGTATTAGAGCTTCATTGTTATAGACTTCTTCCTAGATCTAAGGGACCAATATTGATGTGAGTATTTTGTTGGGTGTGAGTTGAGGTTTCAAGGACCTCACTATTGAATATAGGGCATCAAAGAAAGTCAAGTTTTACTTTTGTTTCATCAAATTTTGTCATATTTTGTTTGATTTACAAGGGTTTCAAGTTTTAGGGCACTTTGGGCTAGAATTTCCCCTGGCATTGAATTCAAAAGGCCCAAAAACCCCAAGATCAACTATCAATTCACCAAAATTGAAGAACTTGACTCCAAGCATTAGAGGAAATTTTTGCCCCTCCTTGGTCGTACCACTGACCATATGGTTGTACAGTCGTATGACCTATCACAACAAAAAAAAGGGGGGGTAAAGAAAAAATTGAGGTCACAGGAAAATTATTTTGTAGGTGAAAATAATTTTATATAAAATTATGTCTTTTAAAGGTTATTCTCAATTTTTATTTTAAAAAATGAAGTTACTGGGTGAAGCCACAATAGTGGTTTACAATTTGATGGAGGAAGGAAAACTGAGAAAAAATGGCCCCATGGCAAAAAAATTGGTTTTAGGGGTTCGAATGAACCTACAAGTTCGACCGAACCATAAAGGGGTTCGACCGAACCCATCAACCATGGGGCCCACATTTCTCACCCAAAAAACAAAAGGGAAAATGCATATTGAGGGGTTCGAATGAACCCGGTTCGCTAGAACCCCTGGTTCTAGCGAACCCCCTTTTCCCTAATTTTTGACTTTGTTCACACAAAAAACCTAATTTTTTACGCTTTGACGCTCAGGTTGAGGATGAAAATGGGGGAATCTTCACAAACCCAATTGGAGTCAGGTAGTCCTTGAAACGAGCTATCCAATGAATATAATTTTAATATGTTTTGGTTTTATTATGTATTTGTTTTTTTAGTTTTATTAAACATAGGTTTTTCAAAATGAAGGTCTCTATTATGCACATGTGGAAAAATAGCAGATTATCAAAAAAAAATTGAAAAATATGAGTGCACCAAATATTGAAGTCCTTGATCCAACAAAAAAAAATTGAATTTCGATATATACAAAAAGTTACATGTTATACGGTCGCTATGTCTGAATTGTCATTGGTTTGACTTCAAACTTGATTAAAGAAAAAATATTCAATAAAAAACTATCTAACGAAGTGCAAGCACTAGATATCAGAGTTACAAATCTAAATTCAAAAGAATTAGAATTTTATCCTTCATGGAAAAAAAGTTATGTATTATACAATGTGCATCACTTTTAAAAATGTTGTTTTTTGAAAAAACTAGTTTTGTGGGAGATGGAAAAAAGTGCAATTTGATTCCAAAAATTTTGAAAAAAATATTTTTAGAATCTAGAGACAAAATGTGATGAGACTCTAGTTTGCATCATCTTCAAATTCCTCACGATTTAGCCGTTATAGTTGTCCGAATGTGAATATTTAGTTAAAAATAAAAATTCCAGTGTCCAGTTTGGCCAAAAATTGTAAACCACTATTATGGGATCACCCTACTCTGCAATACCTGATACATGCAGAGCATGGTACTATGGGGCCTCCAATAGGTGCCACATGGAATGTGGATGACCTAACACACAACCCCAACCTCATGACCTTGGCTTCACCAGCACTAGCGGGTGGCTAATACTAGTGACACCAAATATTTCAATGATTCCCTCTGCTTTTGATGAATAATCAAATATTCCCATGTTGAAGATTCCTTACCCAAGATTCTAGATTATCTAGAATATTCTAATCCTAACCAACCAATGAAGCATATTATGAGGGAATATTCTTGCCATAGCATATTCTAGAGTAGAGGAGAATATTTTGTTTTGACAATCGAGTGACTATCCAATTTAATCCCATCATTTGTTGATGCTAGCATTACATTAGTAGTGACATCAGCTCTCAATTGAAAATTTGGACCCCCTCTCTATTGATAGTTTTGATTTTGTATTATGAATTGGAGGCCCATAACTTAGTCATACGGACACTTATTCTCGAGAATTTTTTGTATTTGGGGTAGAATTTTGTGCTCTTTGTAATGGTGTAATTATTTTATTTTTATTTTGGTGCTTGATTTTTCCAAAAATTGTAGATTCTCACAAGTCTTGCTAAGTCATTCTCATTTTGGGAACTTTCAAGGCTCTATTCTTGCTCTTAGAGTTACAATTTTGGGTGATTTTTTTGAAAGTTCATAATTATTCATGTACTTTCTAGTGATGTGATCATATTGATCTCATCTTATGTAAAAAAATTACTTGAGCTTATGGCCAAATTTGGTATCTATATGCACTAAGATCAGTCCACTTTGTTTTTGTTAGAAAGTGGCACCTATAATCGCAATAAGTATAAAGTTTCAACCTCATATATTATTGGGGAGTGTCTTGATTGAGTAAAATGGAGGGGGGGTAATCTTTTGTTGTTGTTGATTTTAATCATGTCTTCTAATGCATGAAAAGTAAAATGTGATTGTTGAGGAAAGAAAAAGCATAAAATAGATGAATGTTTGCAAAAAGAACTTGATGATTTGAAACTTCTTTATGAACTTCATTCATTGCAATAGTTGTGCATTACCAATGGCATCAATTTTCCTAATTCCCCTGAACTAGGATCAACCAAATCATCTAGTTTTCTTACTTCAACATATGTTGAGGATGCAATGGGGGATGATAAGTGTAGTTGAATGAAATGCACTAACATCTCATCTCCTTCATCTACTATTCTACCTGAGGATGCTTGTGGTTTCGTAGCTTTGGCTCCATGTGATTCAGTGCAGTAGGCTATTCATCATCTTCCAAAGATGGTTACTTGGGATGAGTACTTGACAAACATTACTAGCTTGTTTTGTGAGTCCCATATTTTACATGTGGGAGACATCATTGATTGCATTCATATGAACTTTTTGATGAATATGATCCTTCTTTATTTGTTGTTAGGGAAGACTTTGACCCTCTTGTTGATTCTCTATATGATCATCCTTTGAATTTTGACATGAGTGTGGATTCTTTGGACAACATTTGGAGGAGGATTCTTTGTCTTCAAAGGAGGAATCTTTATCTTTGGATTGTGTTCTACAATTATTTTTAGGAGATTGTAGATTTTCTTCTTCAGTAGTGTGGCCTAGAACACTTGTTTGGAGTGGGGCACCTTTAGGCATTGACATGAAGACACTTGAGTGTAGTTCAAATACATCATATATCATCCTTCTTCTCACATCTTCCTATCCATAATGGGAAGCACTCCTACATTTGTACTTGGTATATCTTCTTCCCAAAGGGAGAAACATTGCTTGTAGGCATTAGATCATGTTTTATCTTCAAACACCTACCATTTTTGTAGGATATTACATATTGATGGAGGGTTACATGGTCTCTCTTCTTCTCTCTTATGGGGGGTCTTTTTCCTTGTATGTGCTTTTTTCCTTTGTATGCATCGAGAGCATCTTGTTTACATCTCTCTTTTGGGGAGGATTTTGGTCTCACTGGGTTTTCTCTTTTTCTTTGTTTGTGAGAGATTACATTGCATGTGTACATGGGTATCTAACATGGACTCATAGTCATGACCCATCTTTGTGTCATTTGCATAATATTAAACCTTAAGTTGTACTTAAGGGGGGTGTTGGTGTAAATAGGTGTTTTATCTATCTAGGTCCTATTTACAGGTTAAGACCACTTAGTTCCTAGGAGGGAATATTTCTAGTTAGTGTTAGTTGTCACTAGATCTTATCTTATTTTTTGGCATTTAATGATTGTTTCCTAAGTCATTTAATATTTATTGAGGTAGTTGTCTCAATGTATAGGATTAAGGCACATGTCATGATATTTTCTAAAAAAAAATTATATCCTACCTTTATAAGAAAGGCATCATATGTACAATATAATTAAATATGGAAATCTTGCATCTATAATCATAGCATGATATTTTTTTCCATTTCTCTCTTGTGGAATTTATTTTTGTCTTATAGGTGATTCTGGGGTGTTGAGGAGTTCACCATAAACTCCTACACCCTTTCCTCATAGTCATTGGGAGCTAACTTAATACACACTTATGTGATGATTCATTATGTCAATATTTAAAGATATTTATTTAGGCCCCTTTCATATATATGATTATCATTTTGCAAGGAGCACTTTTATGAACGTTTTGAATTGAAGTAATGAATAGGAATAATACTTTGCATTAGAACTATTACTTACATTCTTTCCCTACTATCTACCCATATTTGTCAAAATTTGATGTAGGAGAATCTAGGTCCATAGGTGATCCAACATCATCTAAAAACATATCAAGTTTTCTTTCAATTTTAGTTCAATTTTGTTTTGTTGTAGTTGGTTTTATGGCTTGTTTGAGGAGGCAATTTCAAGTTGAATTTTGGTTAATTCAAGGATTCACCTTAAACAAGATCCAAAAGGGTATCTCTGGTTCAAATTTGGAGGAATTGTGATGAAAATCGGTAAAGTTGTGGTTGATTGGAGCTTTGAGGTGTTCTAGGAAGTTCCTTGGGAACCTCTAACAGTTTCAGTTCTTCCTAGTGAAATCATTGACAAGACTCAAGACTTGATTTTTTCTATGGAGTTTTCATGACTTTGAGTGGTTACTAGTGGAGAAAAAACCTTAATAAAGTGCTTAGTTCTTGGTTCCTTGTGGTGTCAAAACCTCCAACCAAAAGACCTAAGATGAAAATTCATTTGTGGGAGTTCCTAAGGAGGTAGGAACCTCTAATAAGGTACTTGGTTCTTTATTATTAATGACATCAAAACCATCAACCAAAAATTTTCAAAGTGTTCATGAATTCAAGTTGTTCTTAGTGGGACAGGAACCTCCAATAAAGTGCTTGGTTCCTAGTTTCCAATGGGGTCGAAACCCCCAATCAAAAGATAGATGAACATTTTAAAAGTTCCTAAGTAGGAACTATTGGTGTAAATAGGTATTTATCTACCTAGTTCACTTATCGGTCTTATTTACATGTAAAGTCCACTTAGGTCCTAGGATTCTTTCTAGATGTCTTAGTTGTCACTTAGATCTTATCTTGTCTTTTTGGCATTTAATTGTTGAGTCCTAGGTCATTTAATAATAAGTTGAGTTAGTTGTATCATGCTATAGGATTAAGACACATGTCATAATATTGTCTAATCCTATCTTTCACCTTATCTATATAAGCAAGGATCTTGTACACTTTATATCATAAGATCATATAGTATCAAGAAAGCTATTATCTTGTCATACTCTCTTGTGGAAGGTTGTCCTTTTTTACAGGTGATTCTAGAGTGTGAGATAATTTTCATCTCCTACATGGTGTCAAAGCTTCAAATCTGCAGACTCCTTCTGCGATTTGAGGTTATTTTGTGTACATGAGCTATTGCTAGATTGAAGATGTTGGTAAAACTCGTAAAGTTTAGTATGCTCTTCTCTTACATCATATGATGATCTAGAGAATGAAAAAACTTGAAAGAAACACTAGATTTGGGAGTTTCCTCTTTGTAGGTTTTTATTACAAGATTATTTTGAAGCTTTTTGGTGTAAATTTGAGCTCACCATTGAGTTCAGGGAGTCAAAAAAAATTGGTTTTTCCTTTCATTTCATCCAAATTGGACTTATGAGACTAGATCTATAAGGGTTTGAATTTGGGAGGTGGTTGCAAATCCAAGAGGTAGCTGATATTCTAGAGAATTTTGGACCAAAAAAAACCCTTCCATCACATTCAAAAGGCCCATAAACCCTAATATTGATTGTCAAATCATCAAAATTGGAGAGATTTTCCCCAAGCCCTCAAAGGATTTTGTTGCCCAGTCACCATTTCCCATTCATACAGTCATACAGAATCAATACAATACATATCCATAAAAATAATACCATATCGTATTGGTCATTTTAATCCTGTACAAGGACAATTAGCATATTTGGTAGGATATTTTGCAATCATGCAGTTGCTGGCATAATTTTTGTGTCATCAGATTTAG
The DNA here is from genome assembly GCA_007258455.2 of Sequoia sempervirens. Lineage (NCBI taxonomy): Eukaryota > Viridiplantae > Streptophyta > Pinopsida > Cupressales > Cupressaceae > Sequoia > Sequoia sempervirens. The sequence continues at coordinate 45,551 of VDFB02320058.1, read as the reverse complement.
GATATTTTGCAATCATGCAATTGCTGGCATAATTTTTTATTTTTTTTATTAATAAGAAATTCATATAAAATATTGTTTATTTTTTAGTAGGCTACATTTGATTTTTGGTGGTAGCGCTAGTTTTATATTTGCGGTCCCATGATTAGCCACAAGCACTTAGCCTCAGGTGGTGCATGGAGCTACCACCAACACTTAGACACCTACTTGGGTGGCATGTTTTTTATTTTTCCAACCTAAGCGAAGCAGTCACATGGAGGATTGAGGGATAGCCCCTAGAGGGATCAACTATTTCCCCTAAGGCCCTAATTGGGCAATTGTTTTCTAGGGGCCATATCTTGTGATTTGAGTGAGTGCAAGACCATGGGGGGGGAGGAGGGGGGAAACAATGGTGATGTAAACTGCTGCCACAATAGTGGTTTACACTTTCTAGGAGATCCTGATTTTTGCTGAAATCACATATTTTTAGAAAATATAATGATTTAAGCCTTGAAAAGTTCCATTTAAAGGATTCCAATTGAATAGAGTTTGATCAAACCACCTTAGACCAAGCCCCCTTGGATAGAACCCCGCTAATTTTAAACCATACCTATAACAGAGTCTCCTTTACACCTATCAAAATGTTGATAAAAAACCACTTTTGATTTACCTTTTGGGGGATCAAATGAATTCATTTAAAAAAAATTGTAAGTATGTAGTCCTTATTATAAGCTTCCAAAAAAGTATAATTTTAATTAAATTTAATTTGATTATTATATTTATTTTTTATTTCTTGTGAACGTAGGTTTTTCACCGAAAATCAAGCTCTATGTTTTGCAAATGTGGAAAAATAGAAGATTATAAAAAACAAAATTGAAAAATATGAGTGCACTAGATATTGGAGTCCTCGATCCAACAAAAAAAAATGAATTTCGATACATACAAAAAAAGTTACGCGTTATACGGTTGCACTATGTCTAAATTGTAATTGGTTTGACTTTGAAACTTGATTAAATAAAAAACTATCTAACCAAGTGGAAGCACTAGATGTCGGAGTTACAAATCTAAATTTGAAAGAATTAGAATTTTATCCTTCATGGAAAAAGGTTATGCGTTATACGGTGAGCATCACTTTTTTAAAATGTTGTTTTCTGAAAAAAAACTAGTTTTCGAGGGAGATGGAAAAAGAAGTGCAATCTGATTCCAAAATTTTTGAAAAAAATATATTTATAATCTATAGACAAAATTCCACGAAACTCTAGTTTTCATCATCTTCAAATTCCTCATGGTTTAGCCGCTATAGGTGCCCAAAAGTGAAGATTTAGTTTTAAAAATTACTTCAGTGTCTAGTTTGGCCAAAAATTGTAAACCACTATTGTGGGATCATATAAAAAAATAGTGGTGATGTAAAAAAAGTAACTTGAGGAAGGATAAATCATGAAAATCACATTAAATTTTTACTTGGGTTGGTAGAAAGCATAATTTCTATGATAAACACCAAAGCAAAATAGATATTCGTTACAAAACAGATATTCGATCTTGTAAAGAACATATCTATGTTATAGAGATACTTATAATTTTTTAGAGATTGGGGCATGTTTATAATTTATTATAATACTTATTATAATATATATATTATTATAATAATTATCTATTATATAATATTATATTATATAATAATAATAATAATAATATAATATTATATTTCAATAATAAAATATTATATATTGAAACAAAGAAAATGAATGTGTGGGATAAAGAAAAATCGGATGGTATAATGGACCTATTTTCCTTTATTTCATTAGGAAATGAGATCCCCATGAAGAATGGACTTACAACCCTTAGGTGAGTCAACTCAGTGAGGGAGTCTATTGATTTCCTTATGATTGAGGATGGGGGTATCAGCCTAAACTTGACACTTTTGGGAGAAAAACTTTAAAAAGTAAATTAACTCAATTATGCCCATTCAAACTTGAATCATCAATTTAAAGCATAATACAAACAACAACCACAAAGTTCCAATAGATCTGGAAATGGTAGAGTGATGTGTACCTATCACCAAAATATAGTTTCTAAAGGCTACCTAGACTCATTTTCCCATGGATGAATGGGTCTTTGTGCAAAGGTTTGACTCAGCTTTCAAGATCCTCTAGTATTATTCTATAGCTTTTGTTTGATCCAAGTTTCAATGCCAAACAATCAGAAATAAAGTTTGTAGGTGAGTTTTCGTGGATTGACAGCAATGTTGACAACTTTTTGCAACTTTGCAACTTTGAGGTATTCAATCCTTCTTCAACCTATAAACATGCACATTCATAAAGAGGAGAATTTCTTTTTTTGGTGGATAAGGGTTTGCCTTGGTCAAACCCTAGTTTGGTAATTAAACCTTGACTTGAAATAATGAAACATGAAAGGAATGATGAATGAACAATGCTATGTTGCAACTCACCAAACCCTTAAATAAACCTTTGGAGGACTAAAATCTTGATCTTGATCTTCCATAATGGCTTCAATGGATGTGGATCTTAATACTTGACTCTTGACTTGAATGCTGACTTGGATCTTGAAACCTACATCACAATGTTAGCTCCAAAAACATGCATGATGCATAAGACCTTGACATGATGCTTGAAATCTTGATTACTATTGTAGATGACTGATAAATTTTCCCTTGAATGCTTTTGACAATAATATTTTCTCTTGTGAAAGTTCTCTCAAAAAATTTATAAAACTTATTCTTCTTAGGCTCTTGATTTGATTAAAATAACCTTGTATTTATTGGTGTCTAGATCCTTAATTTCTTGAAAATTAAACATTACAAGCTAACATTGAAATTTGAATTTAGGGACATTAAAATACCACCAAAAAAAATTTAAATTTGGTTACAAAGGCCTAGGGAGGACCCATTCGCCCATGGATGAATGGGTCCCAAGTCCCTATTCCTAAAACACATTGCTCAAGGTAATTACTTATGTGTTGACATTAATTGTTGTTGTGTTTCCCCTTCAGAAAATGTAATTTATTAGGCTTTTACATGTAAAATAGGGCTTATTAAGGCATAATTAAGTCTAATTTAATTGATGAGACCCAAACAAATTGTGAACATGTAAAGGAGTACATTTCCTACACTACTTATATTATAATAATAAAATATTATTTTGCATAGCCTATCATGGCTTAAAACTTGCTCAGGAGAAGGGGATTAGAAAAATATGGTTAGAGGGATATTTTTTAAATGTTTCTAATTGTCTTAATAGGGTCAATCCTCCTTGTTCAATCGAGCATATAATTGAGGATTCTATCTCCATATTAAACTCCTTCAAAGATTTTTATGTCTCCCATGTTTATAGAGAAACCAATTGATTAGCCAATTGTCTTGCAAATTTGGGAGTGTCCTCTCCTAGGCGATGGGACTCTAATGAATTAGTCCCCATCAAAATTCAAACTCTTGTTTAAAATGATCAAAAATCACATGTTGCTCATGCTAGATGGTGGGTTAGAACTTAGAGGTGATAGCTTATCTCCTTATAATTGCCTCTTCATTGTGGAAAGACCTATGGAGTGTTACAAATATCTTGGAAATTATGGTAGGGATTTGGGTAAATTCTTGAGGGTTACCTCCATGATGACACTTAGTATTAGGGTTGTCATTCTTACAAACTTTTTGGGTGTTCTTTTCCTCCTTGCTTTATGGATTCTTCGTTTTCTCTTGGTTGCTTTCTATCTCAAGAAGGAAGTTGCGGTCATCTATTTTCTATTGATAATGGGAGGTGATACGTGCAGGATGGAGCCTATTACTTGTGAGGATATGAAAGATAATAGCTTAGTCTATGGAATCCTTGAGAAGGGAGGGGTTATGCCCTTCATGTTGAAGCTACATGGTTTCGTCACAGATTTATCTAGAGTTTGTTAATGGGTAGCATAGCAGGACATGTTGAGAATTTTTGGTGTGGAGATTAATATTACTGAGGATTTTATTGTGGAGGTTACCGGTCTACCCACTCAAGGTCAAAAATTTTACAAGGAGAGGTTGACTTCCAAATCAATGATGGTTTCCCTCTTGAAAGAAAATGAAAAAGAGAAGATTAAGAAGTTGGGGTGTGGAGGTTATGATCAGCTATCTATAAATCCCATTTGGCGGGAGATGGTGATGGCGATTATGTAGTACTTCATCTTGGATGATATGTTCTCTACCATTTATGTTTATCAATTCATGCTCCTCAACCATTTTATACATAACAATTTGGTGTTGTTCCCTTTTTATCTACTCTTGTCTTTGTAAAATGGCATCCTAGAGATTAAAAAGAACCCCAATAAACCCTATCTATATGAGGGGTTAATGCTCTTAATTATGGAGCATATCAAAGCTAAGTATGTAATTGAAGCACACAAAGTGAACAAAGCCCAAAATCTTAAGGATTTTCCCTCTGATTTTGAAATGGGTGATGACTCTAATGATTACGAAGAAGATGATGTTGGGTTAGGTTCTTTTAAGGAGTACTTTGGACCCCGGGAAGACTCTATTAATTTGTCTAGGAAAAGAGCTAAGAAAGAGTCTTCCCCTTCCTGGTTTGGTGGCTTGCACACTGATCTAGAAATGAAGGTTTCTCCTTTGGTTGGGGCCAAGAGTAAAGGTTCTATCAAGGTGAGGAAAGGGAGTCAAATATCGAAGAATGTGAATTCGTCCCTCCCTTCTAGAGTGAAAAGGAGGATTTTGACAAGGGAAAGTGAGAATAGGAAGGTGGGAAGACCTCTACTAGTAAGAAAGCCCAAAATTTGAGCCTGGGTAACCTAATAATGATGTTGTTACCTTGGAGGCACCTTTGGTTGGTAAGGAGTAGGTTCAAGATGAATTCATGATGGAGAAAGGAAATTGTTAGAACAAGGAGGTCTCTAAAGATGTTCAAGTGAAGAGATCTGATAAGGTGATAGATGTAGATGTGTCTCCTATTAGTGTGGAATTCATGGGTAAAGGTAAAGCTCAGTTGGATTCTCCTAGTGGTAAGTACTTTGATGGTTAGTCCAAGAAATCTAATACCTTTTAGGGAGGATATATGAATTGGAAGCTATTTGATTTGAATGATGTCACTAGATTGGCTAGGGAGGGGACTGGCAACCTCTTTTTGCTATTTAAATGGCTTCTTAATGAAGTCAAAAGGATTAATATCAAGATGGATTATCTAGCTAACTTCAATGTGGACTAACCAGTAATAGTAAATTGGAGATGACTATGGTTAATAGGGTTAAAAACATGAATGCTATCCTCAATAAAATGGCGGTTGATGTAGAAAAACTAAGGGTGGATCATGATTCCAAAATTGCTACTCTTGAGCATAAATTGATTAAGATTCATGAGGACATGTCCATTCTTGTCAATGTTAGTTTTGATTCACTTTAGAATAGGTTGGAGGGATTAACTGTGTTGAATGAATTAAAAAGCTCAAAAATGGACTGGGAAGCCAGTGTTCAAAGGGAAAGATGTGCATGATTTGGAGGATGAAACCCTATTGGAAAACTTGGACGAAGGCATAGATGTTGGCCCATGTATTCAGACCAAAAGAAAAACTAAGAAAACTAGAGTGATTTTGGTCCAAGAATTGAATGATATTGTGGAAATATATGATAAGGTCATTACTAGAGACCTAGAGGCAACAAGGATTCTTAATAATATATAGTAGTTGCTTTTCCTTTTTGGTTGGCATCTAGTTTGTTGCTTGTTTGTTGTTGGTTTGTCAACTTTTTGTCCTTTTTGTGATGGGGTTGTTTTTTTATTAATGTCTTCTCTTTCTAGTAGCCTTCCCTTTTTGTAAAGGGTTTTGGGGCCCCTTCAAAACCTGCTTTTTTGCTTATAAAAAATAATAATAAATTATTATATTGTTACATATTATAATACTAATATGTATTAATATATATTAATAATATCATAAATATTATCATATAGTATATTATATATTAATATTATATTAATATTAATATGATAATATTAAAATATTATTATATTATTATGTATTTGTAAGATTTGGTATAGAATAAATCTACACCATGCAATATTAGGCAGAAGATTATATCCACCCAAGATCTAGCCACTTCATGAAAGCACAAGAGAGATCAATATGAAATGCTTGAGATTTCAATGGAATTTATTATCTAAGAATTCAATATGAATTACATGTGAGACCACCTAGTTATATAGCCAAGGTGAGACATAAGATTAAACAAGATTATGACAAGTGTCTTAATCCTATGTCATATGATAGCTTATCACAATTACCTAGGACATGTGTGTTAAAATTCAAAATATAAGATGATAACTAGCACCTTTTAGAAAGATTCCTTCCTAGGACCTAAGTAAACTTAACATGTAAATAAGTCCCCTAAGACCCCTAGTAATGAATTAACTAGGTACAAGACTTTATTTACACCAACAACCCCCCTTAAGTGCAACTTAGGGAGTAGCTAATTATTATGAAAATGACACAAAGATGGGTCTTGACTATGAGGCCATGTTAGGTACCCATGTACAAATACAAATGCAATCTCTCACAAACAAAGAAAAGGAGAAAACCTAGTGGGATAAAACTCCTCCCTAAAAGAGAGATGAAAACATAAAATACTCTCAATGAAGAATGAGAGGGACAAAACCCCATATGAGGAAAAATTCCCCCTATAAGAGAGAATAAGAAGAGATACCATGAAGCCCTCCCTTTAATGTTGAGTCTCCTGCAATGATGGTAGAAGCTCGAAATTGAATGTTGAAGATGATCCAATAATGTCAAGCAATGTTCCTCCCCTTAGGAAGAAACAAAACCAAGATGATATGCAGGATGTCTTCCCATTCCTAAAAGGAAGATGCGAGAAGAAGGATGATGGATTATGTCTCTGAATGATGCTCAAGTGTCACCATGTCAATGCCAAAAGTCTTCACACTCCAAATAGACGTTCTAGGCCACACTGATAAAGAAGGCAATCCAGAATCTCCTAGAAATGATAGTAGAACACAATCCAAAGACAAGGATACCTCCTCTGAAGACAAAGAATCCTCCTCCAAATTTTTTCCAAAATTATCCACACTCATGTCAAACTACAAAGGATGATCATTCAGAGAATGAACAAGAGGGTCAGAGCGTTCCCTAGCAACAATTGAGGAAGGATCATCTCCATCAAAGAGAAGATGAATTCTATCAATTATGTCTCCAAAATCTAAAATGTGGGACTCACAAAACAAACCAACAATGTCTATCAAGTACTCATCCCAATTAGTCATTTTTGGAAGATGATGTATGTCATGTTGCACTGAATCACAAGGAACCAAAACTATGGCAACATAAGCATCCTCAAGTACAACAGTAGATGAAGGAGATGGAATATCATCACATGTCACTAGATACTCAGTAGATGAAACAATATACCAAGATTAAAATGATCATACTGAATCTCCTCAAAAGTGTCCACACAAGATGCCTCAATGTGAACATCTATCGAATCATTTGGAGAAAAATGTAAGAAGGTGTAGACTTGAGATTGGTGATCAACCTCCAAACTACAATTATAGCTCTACTCTGCAAATCCCAAACCATGACAAAATCTAGTGTGAACCCAATACTCTTTCCTATGCCACCATGTGTGATCTGATAGATAGAAAGGATATCGATTGATAATGAAGGCACACAAAGAACATAATTGAATGCTTTGCCATCCATGTCAATAGATCCCTTCCCACAAACACACATATATGTGTTGTTATCCATCAAGATGTGTGGTGATGAACATGTCTCAAATGAAGAGAACATACTCTTTGAGGAATTCATGTGATGTGAAGCTCTTGAATCAAGTATTCACCTCTCTGACTTACAATCTGCAACTACAACAAGTGCTTGCCCCTTATGTTCGTTGGAATTTGATGAAAAAGAAGAAGATGAACCCTTTGATGATGAAGACTCATTGATTTGATGCTTCTTAAGAAGATGCTTCAACTCATCAATCTATTTTGAATAACATTTATGTTCATCATGCCCTATTTTCTTGCAATCTGCACATATAGGCTTCTCCTTCTTAGATGATTCCCCTTTAGAGGGAGAGGATTCAAATTATTTATGTGGCTTTTTCTTCTTCTTTTTCTTCTTATCAATATTCACTAATTCTTTTTGTACCTTAGACTCACTAGCCAACAATTCTTGTGGCTTGGAAGAATTGATTAGACCCATGTTCATTGACTTAGCTTCCTCTTGGATTAGGATATTTGCAAAGTCATCAAACTTAGGATCAACATATGATAATCCCATATAAATTCAATGGGTATGAAAGCCAAAAAAAAATATTGAATAATCAAGACCAAGCTTGGCTAACACATTTAGAATCAATTGTAAATCCTCCTTATCAATGTTGCAATCTTTTAGTTGTGTTCTTAGTTGCTTAACTTTGGAGATGTAGTCTTGGATGTGGTCAAAAAATTTAGGATCAAGATTCATTAAATCATTATCAATTTGATATCCCCTAATCTTATCCATTTTTCCATACAATTTTTCAAAAGCCTCCCAAGCCTCTTTATGTGTTTTACATGATTCAACATGAAAATGTAAATCAAATGAGACTAATGAACATATGCATCCAAGTGTTTTCTCGTGACCAAGCTCCCATTTTTCCAATTCCTTAGCATCACTAGGTTGAAGAATGGTTTCCTTTAGATATCCTATTAGACCTTTCATCATGAGATAATTCCATACTAATTTTCTACATGTAGCATAATTATGTGGATTTAGGAGTTCAATTTGAGATTTCCCCATTGCAAGAACACAAAACAAGCAAAAGAAAGCTATCAATGATTACAAGATTATCCCCCCCAAAAAAAACATTACTCAATCAAGAAACCCCCCCAGAAATATATTATTTTTGGCACTTTATACTTAGTGCAATTACAAGTGCCACTTGCCAAAACAACAAAGTGGACTTGATCTTAGTGCTTGTAGATTGTTAAATTTGGCCACAAGTGCAAAGTAAAACTTTTACATAGAATGAGATCAATATGATTATACTAATGGAAAGTAAAAAAAATGGACTTTCAAAAAAAAAATCACCCAAAAAATTTACCGTATGAGTGAGAACAAATCCTTAGAAGTTCCCAAAATGAGAACTACTCGGTATTAGCTTTGAAAAATTGTAGTTTCTGAAAAACCTAGGCACCAAAATCAAAAACTAATTATACCACTTTGAAGATCATAAAATTATACCCCAAATTAAAAAAAATCTTTAAAAAAGGATCTTGTACGACTGAGATATGCCCTTTTGAAGTTGGGCTGCAAAATCAAAGCTGTTGATGGAGAGGGGGCAAATTGGAGAGACTTGCTGACGACTGTTTAGCCGTCAAATTTAATAAAGTGAATTATGATTATTGTCTGGACATCAAATTTAACACAGTGTTGGATGGCAATCATTTGGATGTCAAATTTAACACGATGCTTTTTATGATCATTTGGCCATCAAATTTAAGAGTCATGCGAAAAAAAGCTAATTTTTTTCTACACGAAAATATGAAGTATTTTATATGAAAATAGGGGTTTTTTGGCCTTCTAAATTCAATGGAAGGATTTATTGACCCAAAATGCTCCAAAATTGTAGTTACCTTCTGGATTTGGCAATCACACTTTAGCTTCAAACCCTCATAGATCTGACCTCATATGCCCAATTTGGAAGAAACAAAAGGAAAATTTGACTTTATTGAATCCTTTGATCTCAATGGTGAGCTTGGGTTTGCACTAAAATGCTCTAATTTGAACCTAAAATACAAAGCTACATATAGGAAATCCCCAAATCTAGTATTTCTTTCAAGCTTTTATGATTCTCTAGATCATCATTTGATGCAAGAGAAGAGCATTCTCAATTTTTCAAGTTTTTCCAAGATCTCTCAATAAATACTAACAAGAATCAATCCCACAAGCTCTAATACCATGTAAGAGTTGGTATAGAATAACTCTATGCCATGGAAGATTTAGCTGAAGATTATAACCACCCAAGATCTAGGCGCTTCATGAAAACACAAGAGATCAATATGAAATGCTCAAGATTGCAATGTAATTGATTATCCAAGAATTCAATATGATTTACATATGAGACCACCTAGTTATATAGCCAAGGTGAGACATAAGATTAAATAGGATTATGACAAGTGTATTAATCCTCTGTCATGTGACAACTTATCACAACTACCTAGGACCCATATGTTACAAGTCAAAAGATAAGATGATAGCTAACACCTTTTAGAAAGATTCCTTCAAAGGACCTAAGTAAACTTAACATATAAATAAGTCCCCTAAGATCCCTAGTAATGAATGAACTAGGTACAAGACTTCATTTACACCAATAGTATTATAATATTAATATTATATATATATATATATATATATATATATATATATATATTATCATATAATATATATTATATATTATCATATTATATATTATATATTATCATAAATATGAGTATCATATTATATATTATACAATAATAATATATTATTATATATTATATAATAATAGATTTATTTATTTTTTTAATTAATTAATTTATTATTATTATTTTTTATTGATGGTGAATAGAAGTAGAGCGAGCAGGAGTAGAGCAGGCAAAAGCAGATTTGGAATAGGCGAATGAGCAACTAAAGTAGAACAAGACTACCCAATGGACCTCATCAAGCAGCAAGCATCCAGGGAAGCTTGGTGCAATCCAAAGAAGCAAATTGTGGAAGACGACGGACATGGTCTCAAGGGAGGTTGATCCTAGAGCAGACCTCATTGGAGGGAGGACAGATGAAAGATTCCACAAACTAATTTCCCCAAGTGGTAGGAGCGGGGTACAATGTGATAGAGTAATTGGCAGCCACCCAAGGATAACCTGCATAGTGGTGATATAGGGTGACACACATGGAAGGTGGAAAAAAAAATGTGAATGGATCACACCAACTAGGTTTGAATTTGTATTAAGAATCTACAAAACTAAATGGGAATTGAAGTTGTTGTTATGGAAGGCATTAGTAAGGAAACCCTAGATGGCATGGATCAATAGGTTGGATGGGGAGAGGTTGAAGGTCATGGGGTGGTGGAAAAGGTAGTACATGGCAGGAAAGCTCAACTCAAATGTGTATTGCACCCCATATGGAGAAGGTGTTAGTGGCTCCTACTAAGGACACAAATAAGATGATTGGTGATAAAGGTATGTCTGATGTAGATAAACCATAGATGTGTTTCCTTTTTCATGGATAATAGTAAATTGGCATCCTTAGTTAGTCGCTTGAAAGATAAAGCTTTCTTCATGAAATGGGGGGTGGTTGGCCGACTATTTCAAAAATTAGAAACTTGTCCAAATAGAATTTCAGGGAATAACAGATGTCAAATCTTTAACAAATGGATTTTTCATAATTAAATATCCTGATGGTCAAGAAAAAGGCTCATTTTAAACTCAGACCCACATTTCATGGATGGCACAAGCTTGTTTGTTAAAGACTTGGAGCCAAATTTTGATCCCCAAAAGCAATCGACTGAAGCAATTAGAATATGGATAAGATTGTATAACCTACCTTTGAAATATTGAGAGGATGAAATTCTCCAAGTGTTTGGAAATAGGGTGGGGTCATTTTTCAAAGCTAATGAAAATCTAGTGGATAGAAATTTTGGAATTTACATGAGGATTTGTGTAGATGTAAATGTTAATCCACTGATGCCAAAGGAATTAGAAATCAGATCTTCCCAAGAGAGGTGGTGGTAGAAGATTGAGAGGGAGGATGAATTAGTCATATACCCTTCTTTCCATTCAAAAGGGAATGGGGCCATGGAATGTGTGAAACACGGTAAGGATAGGAAAGAAGATGATCAAGATAAAAGGGGAATGGATAACCAAGGGGAAGACCACCCTTCATCCAACAAGAAAATATAGCATGATGTGACGAATGAAGGTGGATAGGAAGCTTCATTGGTGAGAAACCAAAAGGTAGATAAGGTGGCAAGCCCGAAGGAGAAATTTGTGGTTGCTTGTCAAGTGGAACTAGGAAGAGGAATTACACTAGAGGTTAGGCCCAGGAAGCTCTAGAGATGGTGACCCATGATGGTGGATCAGCAGAATCAAAGCAAGAAGTAGGTGAGTTCAAGCAAGGATAAAAGGAAGGGGAGCAAGGTAAGGATTTGATTATGACATAGGAAGAAGTGTACCAAGAAAGAGACATGGAACTGGCAAAACTATTTGAAAAAGGCTTCAAGCTCATGGAGAAAGAGGCTAGGGAACTGAAGCTGGATGAAGTACCACTCTTAGAGGATTATTCTTCCAAGTCTAAATTAGGGAATGAATTGGAGGAGACCAAGGAAGGAGAATTGTAGGAAGAGAGAATGCTAACACAAACATAGTAAAAAATTAAGAGGCCTAGAACTAGGAAAGGGTGCAAGTGGGGTAGGAAATCAAAGAAAGAAATCTACAACTCGTAAGAACAACCAAAGGGTAGATGTAATTAACATTAAGATCCGAGAAGGTAGTAGCCCTTCCTGAAGTAGAATGAGGGCTATAACATGGAATTTTTGGGGCTTAAATGCCCCTAACAAGTGACACTTGTTCAAGAATCAAATTAGTTTATACAAAGCAGATATAATTCTTCTTCAGGAAATGAAACTTGGTGATAAGGAAGGTGATAATTTCATGAAATCTCTAAAAAATTGGGAGGGTGCATTGATAGCTACTAAGGGGGCCTTAGGTAGTTTGGGGGTTATGTGGAACTTTTTAGTGATAAAAGGGGAACATGTGTCTTCTAATCAATGTTGGTAGTGTATCAGGGTAAAAGTCTTGAATGTGAATGAAGATTTTTTTGTCATCAACATGCACAGTCTGGTTGAAGCAAATAAAAAGAAGGAAGTCTAGAACCAATTAAAGGATCTGCTATAGGGAGAAGAGGGGAGAAGAAATGTGGTGGTTGGTGATTTAAATGAGACAAGGAGTAATGAGGAGAAGAAAGGGGGTAGAACAATGACATCTCAGGCACAAGGGGATTTTAGGGATTTCATATATGATTGCATGATCAAAGATATAACAACAAAAATGGACTATATATTTGGAAAAATAGAAGAAAAGGATTCTCAAACATAGCAAAGAGGTTGGATAGATTCTTGTTGGCAGGGGACTAGGAGGCTTTTGTTTCAATCTTTGAGGAAAGTATTCTCCATGGATTGGATTTGATCATTTTCTGATACAATTGGTTGTTACACTAGATAAGGACCCTTTAAGGTGCCCATTTAAATTTTAAAATATGTGGCTAAGGGATGAAGATCTAAAAAGGAACATTGTTCAATGGTGGGGGGAAGCGATTGATCATGGGAATAACAAGTTATATGTGTTCATTAAGAAGCTTGCCAAAGTGAAAGCTAAGATCAAGGAGTGAAACAAAGAGAACTTCAAGGACATTTCTAGAAGACTAGGTTAGAGGAGGAGTTGGTCACCTTAAATGACAAAGACATAGCCTTAGGAATGGAGGTGGATGATTATATGTTGGAGGAAAAGTTGAAGCTAGAATTTTTAGAGGTTTTGGCAAGGGATGAAATATTTTGGCATCAAAATTCAAGAGAGACCTAGCTAAAAGAGGGTGACAAGAATACTAAATTCTTCCATAATTCTTCAAAGGAAAGGAGCAGAAACATGATCTCAAAGCTTGTTAATTCATATTGACAAATAATCTATATGGAAGATGAAATAAATAAGGAGATAGTCAATTTTTTCAAAAAACTATTGAATAAAGATAATCAATTGAATTGGGAGGTTCAAGAAGAATTTATATTAATACCCCAAGGCTAGTATCGAAGGGTGACAATCAAAGACTTTGGATTGTTGTCATGACTAAAGAAGTGAGGAGGATCACCTTGTAATTAATCCTAGACAAGGCGCCTAGGCCTGATGGTTTCTCAACAAGCTTCTTCTAGCATTACTAGGATATCATTGGTAGGGATCTGATAGGGGGCGATCAAGGAGTCCCATAAAGAAACAATGATTCTAGGGGCACTAAACCACACCTTTCTTGCTCTGATCCCAAAAACCAAAATGGCTAAATCTAGGGCGACTTTCGTCCCATATCCTTGTGCAATATGGTATATAAATTATCACAAAGATCATGGCAAACAAACTAAAACCAATATTGGGGAGGCTCATTTCAAAAGAACAAAGTGGCTTTTCCTTGAGTTGATCGATTGTTGAGGGGATTTTCATGGCTCGTGAGGCTATCCATTCTATGAGAAGGTAGGGTTTGGAGAGCATGATCATCAAATTGGACATTCAAAAGGCATATGACCAAGTAGATAGAGAATTCCTACTAAAAGTTCTAGAGAGGTTTGGTTTTGATCAAAACTCGATCTGATGGGTTAAAGCATGCATAATGTCCCCAAAAATTTTAGTTCTTATCAATGGCTTTCCTTAGGGATATTTTTCTTCAAATAGGGGTCTCAGACAAGGAGATCCCATTTCCCCTTTCCTCTTCATACTAATGACATAAACTTTGAGGAGAAAGATTAATGCAGAGAGAGCTTATGGAATTTGGAGAGGAATAAAAGTTGTGTCAAGGGAAAATGTGGTGTCCCATCAACAATTTGTTGATGACACCATGTTGTTTGGAAGAGCTTGTTGAATTGAGGCTAGGATCATTGAGCAGGTCCTTGATAAAATAATGTTTTGTGTCTAGTTAGAGTGTGAACTTGTGGAAATTAGAGGTCTTTTTCTTCAATGTACATCCTAGTATCCAGAGGGATAATGCACAGGTTTTGGGTTTAAGATGTGCTAGACTGCTTGGGAAGTTCCTGGGCATTCCTCTATTTGTGGGCCTCAACAAAATCAGGCTATGGGAGGAATTGATTTCCAACTGCAATCATAAAATAGAGTCTTGGAAGGGAAAATGGTTGTCATCTGCGAGCAAAATCATGATGATAAGGGCGGTATTGATGGAAATCCCAATATATATTCAATATCATGTCTCAAACTTCCAAATAAGGCAGCATATGGTATCAAAAAAATAATGAGGAAATTCATGTGGAATGGTACCTTTAGGGAGAAAAAAATTCCTTTAATAGCTTGGGATGGTGTGTGTGCCCCAAAGGAGGCTGGGGGCATCGAGATTTGGCAGTTGGAGCTTATAAATTTGGTTATGGGGGTGAAATTGGTGTAGAAGATGTATAATAAACTGAATCAAAAGTGGATTAGAATACTACAAAACAAGTATTTGGATTCTAGGGATCCAAAGCATGTCCTCATGACTATTGATCCTCCTCGCGGCTCAACAATATGGAACTTCATGTTAGAGTGCAGAGAGATAATAACCAAGAATATCACATGGGAAGTAAGGGATGGTAGGGATGCTTGTTTTTGGGATGATTCTTGGGAAGGTAAAGATGTCTTGGAGTGGGATGACAGCTTGGTTGATCTTAAGAACATTTTATGTCAACTCTAGGGGGAGAAATTTAGGGACTATGTAGAATGGAACAAAGAAGAAGGAATTGATTGTTGGAGATGGAAATCACTAGATGGTGTCAATGCCCCAAAGGAGAAAAAGGATCAATTGCAACAAAAGCTTGAGATGATACATTTAGTCATAACAAAAGAAGCAGATAGGGTGAGGTGGCATGGTTCAACAATAGGTGATTACAAGGTAAAGTTGGGCTACAAGATAAAAGAGAGGGAAATGAGAAAATTTGATTGGTTGGAACACCTCTTCTGGCATCATGTGTGTCTCCCTAAGGTTGGGGTGTTTGCTTGGGTGGCATTTCAAAAACACATTCTAACCAAGGAGAGATTAACATGACTAGGAATCTAGGGACCAAGTCAATGTGTGCTATGTGAAAAGGTGGGGAAGGACATTAATCATCTTCTTCTTGGTTGTGAGATGGCCAAATTTTGTTAGCATCGAGTTATGGGAAAGTTAGGTTGGTAGATTCCCTTAACAAAATATTTGAGGACCTTCTTTCTAATGTGGACAAATAGTAGATGTCGTAGCATTTTCCATAGCATTTGGATAGTGGCTCCCTCTATCATTATATGGAAACTATGGAAAGAACATAACAAGCAAATTTTCTAGGACCAAGCAATGAATAAAAAGGCGCTGGGAAAAAAGATCAAAGAATCCATTATGGAAATGGTCAATAATGTTGCTTAGAATCAAATATTAAAATCAAACTTCTTCTCAAATTAGGACGGGAAAATTAGGAAGGTGGGGCCTAGGCTAGTGGTCCCCCCATTAATGGGGTCCCGAGGGTTTGTCTCATGGTGTCCTTGAGGGAAGATGTGAGGTGGATGGAGTCAAAGGAGAGATGAGTGAAAGTGAATTTTTATGGAGCTATAATGGGAAATCTAGGTGAGAGTGGGGAAGGTTGTGTGATCAAGGATCATAGAGCGAAGACAATAATTGAGAACTCTACATATCTAGGGATCAACATAAATAATGAGGCATAATTTCAGACTACCTTAATTAGGATTCAATGTGCCAAACATAAAAATTTAGGAAAAATTCATTTGGATGGGGACTCTTTAATCACAATTACACTATCAAGATAGGTTGGACCCCCAACTAAAAACTAAGGAGACGACTCTATCCTATCACAAATTTACTTGCTGAGTTGGATGCCTACAAGGTATCCCACATTTATCAAGAGGGCAATGGGGTGGCAGATGACCTAGCTGAATAGGCCTCATTGGCCAGGCCAACTTAAGTTGGTTTATTCCATCATTATGATTAGTGGTGGGTTATAGTGAGCTCCTGGTGTGTGGAGGTGGCATCACATTGATGGCTTGTACCATGATGGTCTTGCAAAGTTAGGGTTAATGCTAGCAGGCTATCATAAAACATTATGTATTTTCGGTATTTTTCCATAAAAACTTTTGGCTTTGTGTGTAAGGTGTGTTTGTGTTGAGTGGTATGGATATACCAATAAGATTGGAATGCTCGAGAAGCCAATTGGATTTCATAGGGGAGGTAACAAAAAAAATGTTGGGTAATTTGTTTAAATCCAAGATGGTTTGATTATTCATGCACTCAAGATGGTACTCGGTGAGGAGTTTCTTCGTTCATATCATTGTTGCAGAGTCAATACAGACATCGCTGCAATGTTCTTGGCATTGGTTTTGGAGGTAAGGGAGACTAAGGATATGGTGCATCAGCTGTGCAAAAAGATGGTTTGGGGTAAGTTTTTTGATTGTCCTTGAGGATGTTCTAGAAAGTTATGAGGTGGATCTGGGTGTGCCATTACCAAATGATTATTATTTTCTCCATTGGCATGGGCTTCCTTTAGAAGCCTGCCCACTGATCTTCACCAACGATCTGACATCCTTGCCTAGATTTTGTGTGGCGGCGATGAGGAGCATTAAATGCTTGAAGCAGATATTGGGCTTGGTTCCAAATGAGGGGTCAAGTTGGTTGTAGGCATACATTCCCATATAAGGATTGGTGGATGCAGATGACACAACTAATTGGGGAAGGGTCGGGATAAGGAACCGCTTGAGGTAAGAGTATTGTGGGTACATTTCAGCTCTCTGGTGTTATGGGTGGGGATTTAATCAAAATCTTTGTGTTTTGTTGGGAATGGTGTCAAGTTTGGGTGCTCAAATATTTTTTTTTTTTGTTAACATGGTGTTGGTATGGGGGTCGCTAAATCCTTTTGTTTATGTATATAGACAATATTTAGAAAGGTATAATATGGGTGATGGCTCCATTTTGGTACCACAAAGCCTGGGTATATATGTATTTTGGTTTGTCCCCGGTCTTCTAGGGTGATCTATTGATGGTCCCCTAATACATATTGTAATGTTCATATTTGACTTTAATATACAAGTGTAGCCCCTTAGCTTCCTTTTACATCAATCAAAAAAATAATAATTAAATATTATTATATTGTTATGTATTATAATATTCATATATATTAATATTATCATACATATTAATATATAATATATTTTAGTATTTTCATTAATATTAATATATAATATATGTTATATATTAATATTATCATAAATATTATTATATAATATATATTAGTATTGTCATAAATATTAATATATAATATATATTAGTATTGTCATGAATATTTATATACATGTCAGGCAATATCTATAAAATATTTTTTTTAAATGCTCTATGAAACAAATACCCATTTCAAAGAGATTTTTATAATATAAAAAAAGCTCTCCAAAATGAATATCCTTTTTGGAGAGCTACACATGTAAAAAAGCTCTCCAAAATGGATATTCGTTTTGGAGAGCTTGTAATATTAAGAAAAGTTCTTCGAAATGGATATCAATTTCAAAGAACTACAAGTAAAAAAATGAAATGTTTTAAATCATTTTTACTATTGAAACTTTCACAACAGCATGGGCAAAGCTTTAAAAATAGATATCCAAACTGATCAGATATCCATTTTTGTTGTTTTAATCAAAATTTACCAATTTTTCTTCAATTTTAATAGTATTCAAGTGAGGTAAGTTGAGTTTTGTTTGTGTTTTTATTATTTTAATTTTTTTCTCTATTTTTTAACATATATATTATATTTTTATAGATTTTAGTAATTAGTTTAAAATTATGTTAATTTTGAAAATCGTAATTTTAAACAGGGTTTAAATGGAAAAAAATGATAGAGAAAAATCTCCACTAAACCCTCCTCTACCAAAACCTCCTCCACCAAACCCTCCTTCAATTCAGGATTTAATTGAGATAAATATGACTGAATTGAAGAACATTATTGAGAGATATTGTCACCACTCACATTTGTATGCAATAACACCTAATATAAAGGCCATAATAAGTCATGTGCAATACATCACAAGGCAACATAATTCATTTCAAGTGTTGGAGAGATGTGAATATTTTGGAATATGCTAATGGTTTGAGCTATGATGAGATTAAAAAAATTAGAAATATCTAAAGTCAATTTGGTCCAATATTTTGTGAACCCAAAAATTGGACAACCTGTTGGTTTACATAAACCAATATTTTCCATGAAATGGTGCACACATGAGGGCATAACAAGAAACTTTTGGGATCATTGATGGATGGTATTTGATAAACTACCCTGACAATAATCTTGATGTCCCTCTTTATTTTCTCCGCAAATTATATGTGGAGTTGTTTAAAGCAAACATGTGAACTATTTTGATTTTAGACATTTTCAAGGAGTAGGTATGGGAATGCCCCAAGATAGACTTGGCGAATGTGTCAGATGCAAGATCCATATGCTCCCCCTCCTCATATTTATGTTGGTGGATTATTGACATCTAGACATATTTGTGTGCCTCATTAGTGTATTATGTCCAACCATATATGCCTAGGTCCTATGGGAGATACTACTGAGCCTCCCCTAGACATAGTTGAGTATGAAGTGCATGATGTGACACCTAGAGGAGATGAGGCAACAGTGCATACTACATATGTAGAGATGTGTAAGGGAATAATAGATGCATAACCATCCATGGTTGGAGATGAGGAGCAACAGCAATAGATAATGTATAGGTAAATCTGAAATTGATTTCATGGTACATTTCATTTAAATTATTATAAAAAATAGTACATTACTAATATATATTTAAATGGGAATGAATAGTTGATGATCGAAGATGAGATTAGAGAAGTACATTAGGGTACTATTTTTTCCATTGAATTTGGCCTAGACATAGTATCATTTTTTGTACATGTAAAACTTTTTTATTGTATGCATATCATTTAAATTGTGATTAATTAAATAAATACTAATTTATAGCTCTTGATCTTATTTTTCTTTTGCAGTGTACTCCAAATGTGACTAATGCGACCACATCATATACTAAAACACCTAATCATCCTCAGAGACAATCATTTGTAGATTAAGTCACGGTGAAGGTAATTGAACTAAATTTTAATGGAATTAATTGTTTAGTTAGAACTTATACAACTTATTATATTGATTTAGATGTCAATTTCAAATATATTATAGTTATATGTAAACACATTTGTATTATTACATTCTTTCCATGTTTAATATACATGAATTTAATGTTACTACATCCATGACAAGTTCTTCTCAAACAATCTCAGTTGCATCTTTGATTCAAGTATACAGATTTTTATATCTAGTAGACATATAAGTTTCTAGGTATATATGTAGTATATGTTTAGTTCATGTTTATTTGTCTGTAATTATATATTAATTTTATCAATTTTATTTTTCTTCTTATAGATTATTCCCCCATCCACGTATGTGGATCCTCTACCATTTCAATATGGTAGGACTCTTGATCATCCTAAGGGACCATCATTTGTTGAACATTTGTCAGCGAAAAAAAAAAGGTTTGAGATAATGAAGAATTCAATATGAATTTAATTTATAGTTTAGTATAGTGATTAGATGTTACTTTGAAAGTTATAAAAATAGTACATAAGCTTCTATTTAGTAGTCTAAGTTATTTACCATTGAGCTAATTAATCTAATTTTTTGTTTGAATTATTTTTGTGCAAGAAAATTCCCATCCATCAGGTGGAACGAAGAGGCTACATTTTGATGATCTGCCACAAGTTTAGGATTTTCTTGACATGGAATAACTATTGGAGATATACATTGCATATAGATCATGAGATGGCATATGCCACATTTTGTAATATTATTTTGAGTTGGCATATATGCCAAATTTGTATATATACATACACAATTACTCTACACTTATATATGTATAAATTGATATTCGATATATTTTGTTCATTGTGTGCATGTTTTCCTACTTCAAAACTTAAAATTTGAATATATAATCACTTTATAATGGTTGAGATATGGTGAATAACATGTTATATCTATTGATTTCTTGCAATATTTCACTTTTATGGTTTATGAATGACATATCATTTTCACTCATGTTATACTATATTATTAAATTTGGTTGCCTTGGGAAACTTCACCAAATGTGATCCCTTTATTATTTTGATTATATAAGAAACACAGGTTTTGAAGGGACTTGAAACCCTTTACAACTTTCGAAACAAAATGTCACTCAAGAGAAATTAAACTTAAAACACCAGCAATAGCCCAAAACTCAAAACACCAAGAGATACAAAATGTTGCTCAAAGGGTAAAACACTAAACTACTAGCAACAACCAATAACAACAAAACAATAGGAAAGAAACTGAGACCAAATAATAGAAAAACAAACAAAAAATAGAGAAACTGGACACTACTTCATACTGCTTAAGGTGTTGGGCACCTCAAGCTGTTGATTCCTATGCAACCCAATCATGTCCAACAATTCTTTTTTCTCAACTTCAAACAATTTCTTCCAGTCAACCAACCCTCTAATAGTAGGGCCTTTGCCATCATCCTTCACACCTTTTTTACCTTTACCTTTGGCCAATTTCTCATTCTCCATAAACTCAAAAAAATATAACTGGTCCTCTCTAAGCTCACTAATCTTACGAAATAGGACCTCCAAAGAATCCACACTATTCTTTATTGAAATATGACAAGCCTAGAGAAGCTTCTTTATATCCACATTAGTATCCAATACCTTAGTTTCTAAACCATCCAAGCATTGCTCACAGAGGGACTTGAAGTCAATGAATGAACCCTCAAGATCAACAATTCTATCAATCAGAATATCTGAGGCTGAGCCCTTCAGAATATTCTTCAATTCTCCTTCAAACTCCTAATTTTGATGTTGACCCTATTAAATTCCTGGAGAGTCCATTTTGTTAATTTGAAAGTACTAGTATCCCCTTCCCTTTCCATGTCAAGAAGCTCAAACATAGAGGTGGAATCATCATTATGATAGGAGAAGTTTGTTGGAAAAACAAGGATAAACAACTGAGAGGGGGGGTGAATCAATTGTCACAAAATATTAAAACTTTTCAAACTTTACTTAATCTCAGATCTAATGAATGAACAGTAAACCATGAACAATCAACACATCAAAAGCACAGAGAACGCCAAGATTTTTTATGTGGAAACCCTGTTAGGGGAAAAACCACAGTGGATGTTAGTCACAATATTATACCTTGTTAAAAGTATAATGAAAGATAATGGGAATGCGCGTGCATTCAGGCACACTGCCTAGAGCTCATTGCTCAAATACAAGAGGGCTCACTGCCAACAATACATAGCAATACGGGTTAGATCTGCAGGGTATGAATTGAGAAAATAGCTTCTACACAAGTTTGATTATAGTTCCAGTTAAGCACATAAAACCTTCTTCACACTTCACTCAGACTTCTCACTCTGCCTTGCAATTGAATGAATAGATCAATATTTGCACACTTTCTCTCCTCTGGATTTTCTTCACTTCATACACACACTAACTTTGCTTAAACAATCACTCTTATATATCTACAACATGGAATTACATCAACCTTGTCGGCCAAAAATATAAAACATATTTACAATGTCAGCCAAAATTTACAAATAAATTTGCAATGCAAATTAAACACCATCAGCTAATATTATGATGCAACCTAAAATAATATCCTTGAGCACGCCAAACATTCAAAAATCTTCAAGGATCTGCAATAGGTTACAACCATCATGTCGACCAAGAACATGAAAACCTGAACATATCGAGAAAAATCTTCGACCACGAGCACACTGATCAATGCAAATGTACAGCAAGGATATAGAAAGATCTAGAAGCATCCAAAAACAACAAGAACTAGAAGAGAATCATCTATAGCAACATAAAGTACCAAAACCACATAAACTTCAATCAGGAACACTAACAGAACCCACAAAAATATTGTCAGAACACAACTATTCATAGCACAATCAAATCTTCACATGAACCAAAATAAAAAGGTCTCTGAAACTTTTGGTAGATGAACTAGATACTCTCAGCAATAAACCCTTTAGTCCACAACAATTTATCTTCAATGTATAGAACAAGACACCTTCATGATCTTCACTATTCCACTGGCAACCTGCAACTCTTCCTTTAACAATTTTCTCAATATCCTTGACACATACAACCTTTAATACAATAATGCTAATAGTGTTGACATCAATGACAACCACATATCAGCAACACAACCACAACATCCAATAAAGTCTTCTGACAAGGGGGTTAACTTTTAGAGGCTCTAACTTTGCATGCTTCTTCTCAACATCGTCCTCCTCCTAAATGTTTTTCTCACCCTTAGTTTCCACATTAGGAGAGTTACGAACTGAGGAATCATCAATTTCCATCGCCTTCTCTTCTAGAGCCTTCTCCTTGTAGAGCTCTGTGGTGACCTTGAACGTGTCCTTCAAGGCTTGGTTTTTCATGGCAATGTGCTTAGAAACCCTCCTGGGCTTATCCTTGGCCTCCATTGTCAACACATTCTCTTGAAACCCCTCCTCCTTACCACCAGCCTCATTATCACCTTGACCAATGACCAATGCATCATCGATGGGCATAAAATCCCCAGAGCCCACTTTTGCATCCTCACCATTAGATTGGGGCTCCAACTCTTACAAAATAAGATGCTTAGCTGCTTGTTTATCTTTAGGATCCCTTTATTGTTAGTCTCTATAGTTGTAACATCCTTTACCCTTTGATTCCTTGATTCGTTAACATCCTTAGTCTTTATAGTTTCATTTTGGTTTTTATCCTTTCAATAAAGTTAGATTTCTCCTTTAGCAGTGATGGATATTTCAATTTGAATTTTCCTTTTGAAATTAGTGCATGAAAAAAATGACATGGAATGCAAATTCGATAAAATAATCCATATAAAAACTCATTCTTTTGGCTTTATTTTTGAATGTTGATAAGCACACCATGAAACATGATAGCCATATATTCAAAAGAGTTAAATGCAAGATACACTACTTTCTAAGCATTCAAAGAATTTAGTGTTTTTTCAGGAGATGCATGTACTGTAAACAACATACATCTTTCATAATGTAACACGAATAAATCAGCAATAGGGAATACCATAATTCATTTATAATTCATTAACAAATCACATATTTTCATCAAGAAAGATTCAAAATAATGTTATAAAAGTAGTCCATAATAACCATAGTCCATATCTCCCTATCCCAAGTAATCCAACCCAAACCTTAATCCCTTCTTAAACTATTAAATCATGCCTAAATATTCCATTCATACAAAATCAATTCAATCTAGACCTTCAATTTCCAAGACATTAAAATATAATCCCTATGATGATGGTTATGGTTTTAACCAAGACACCATTAATGAGATCGTTATGGGTCATATTTATATATATTATCCATACCAAACCACATGTGAGCAAACTATTGTGTTTTGTGAAGTGAAATAAACTACAAGAAAAATAAAATGACATTACAAGAATGTCAAAATTGTAATCATATAGAATCATTATGAAATGCATATAAAGACGCTTCCTACAAAGATAATATATATATGAACCCCTAAAGTGAACCTTGATTAGAAAACAAAATGCATATGCTAACATGACCATGTTACATTTACTTTCAAAAAGAGGGATATATAAATACCTACCGTTTCTGAAAAATGATAGTCCTTTTGGAATGTCAAAGCAATGCATGATGCAATATCTCTCCCAACTATCTAGTTGTTTGTCAAGCTTTAATTGAGCTATGTATTGAATATTATCTATAGCCTACAAAGCTAACATATGGAATACAACAAAATTATTAATTACCTTTATCAAATAATTTCTAAAAAGAGAAAATGTCTAGGGGTTAATCTTTGCTTTTACTATAGAAGAAAAAATTGACACTCAAAACATATAATGTGATGTGTTATCAAGATTCAATTGCATAGTTTTTGAGTCAAGATCATTAACCCATATTTTATGAGTTGTGGTTCCCAAGACTCAATATCTTATGATCATGAATGGTCAACTTAGCACCTATTGCATCTAGTCGATCCTAACAAGGTTGAAGCATCTGAAATTCCCAAGAGATCACCCATCCCAATACTACTCCAACTCAAGTGTGCTTTACCATGGAGTTTCCTAGGGAATGCATACACGGATTGGACATGTCAATATTAAAAAAAATCCTCTCACCCACCAGGTGGATTTGGACTTGCACCTATGCCCCATCTAATGAGGTAGGAATCAAATGGATATGCAAGAGAAGAAATAAGATTGAGGGAATGAAATAAATTCTTGTTGCTCTACTTCATTCAACAAATAATTTAAGGAGAGCATAGCCTTCTGTGGGTGGGTGGGTTTGAAAGTGGGATATGGCTCAATTATTGATGAAAAATCCAAGGTGAATAGCTTAGGAATCCTTGTAGGGCTTAATCTTGGGGGAAACTCCATGATTAAGCACCTGTAATTCAAAGTAGTACTGGGATGGATGGCCTCCGAAGAAATTCAAATGCTTCAACCCTATAACCATAACTTATATGTAATGAGTGTTAAGTGGACCATTCATGCTCATGACAGGGAAGGGATTTGTTCATTTTTCAAGTTACCCGATCATTTCAAAGTGCACTATTCTGACATAGTCCCTTAAGAGCCCTAAGAGCAAAAAACTACCAAACTATGATGGAGTGGTTCTCAAAGCTCATGGAACCTAAAAATGTTTCATCTACATGTACAAGTCTATATGGTATCCCTCCACATAAACCTCTCTCATTTTTTTTCAACTTAACATTGTTTGGCCATGCCAACTTAGAATGGAAACTTGCAAAAAGCGTTAATAAAGAGCAACACACAAATTTGGCAATAATCATATTTTTTTATTTCTTGTGTCCTAGACCAAAACCAACTGCACCAACACATCCAAGTGAGCATCTAAATTCAAAGGAATGTATTTGTTCATTCTTCAAGTCACCTGATCATTTTAGAGTGCACTATTCTAACATAGTCTCTTAAGAGCATTAAGAGCAAAAGACTGAAAAACTATGGCAAAGTGGTTCTCAAAGCTTGTGGCACCTAAAAATGTTTTTTTATTCATGTACAATTCCATATGGAATCCCTCCACATAAATCTCTCCCATTTTTTTCAACTCAACATTGTTTATCCATGCCAACTTAGAATGGAACTTGCAAAAAACCGTTAGTAGAGAGGAGTGCAAATTTGGTAAGAAGCATATTTTTTGTTTCCTATGCCCTAGATCAAAATCAACTTCATAAAAACATCCAAGTGGCTAGATAAATTCTAGGGAAGGGCTATGTTCATTCTCCAAGTCACCTAATCATTTTAGAGTGCCCTATTTTGGTGTAGTCTCTTAAGAGCCCTAAGAGAAAAAAAAACTACCAAACTATGACAAAGTGGTTCTCAAAGCTCATGACACCTAATAATTTTTATTCTACACTTCAAATTCCATATGGCATCAATCCACATAAATCTCTCATTTTTTGTTAACTCAACACCATTTGGCCATGTCAACTTAGAATGGAAAGTTGTAAAAATTATCAATAAAGAGCAATGCAAATTTGGCAATGAGAATAATTTTTGTTTCCTATTTCCTAGACCTAAATTGACTATGCCAACACATCCAAGTGGGCATCTAAATTCCAAGGAAGGTCTTTGTTCATTCTCCAAGTCACTCGATCATTTCAAAGTGCACTATTCCAACGTATTCTCTTAAATCCCTAAGAGAAAAAAATTTATCAAACTGTGATGGTGTGGTTCTCAGAGCTCATGGAACCAAACAATGTTTCATATACATGTACAAGTCCATATGGAATCCCTCCACATAAATGTCTCTCATTTTTTGTCAACTCAAAATTGTTTGTCCATGTCATCATTGAATGGAAACTTGCAAAAAGTCGATCAATGCAAATTTGGAAAGAATCATATTTTTTGTTTTGTGCTTTATAGACCAAAACTGATTGTGCCAACACATCCAAGTGGGTAGATAAATTCTAGGGAAAGGATCTATTTTTTCTCTAGGTCACCTGATCATTTCAAAGTGTAGTATTATGGAGTAGTCTCTTAAGAGCCCTAAGAGCAAAAATCAACCAAACTATGACGGAGTGGTTCTCGTGGCACCTAATAATTTTTTTCTACATGTAAAAGTCCATATGGAATCCCTCCACATTAACCTCTCTCAATATTGGTCAACTCAACACTGCTTGACCATGCCAACTTAGAATACAAACTCATAAAAAGTGGTTGTATAGAGATTTGGAAAGAAGCATATTTTTTATTTTTTTCTTCTTGGACCAAAACCAATTATGCCAACATGTCCAAGTGGGTAGCTAAATGCTATGTAAGGGCTTTGTTTGTTCTCCAAGTTACCCGATCAAATTAGAGTGCACTATTTTGATGTAGTCTCTTACAAGCCTTTTCAGCATACACATGAGATACTTACACATGAACAAGAATACACTTGAAATTCATGAACATACATACATACATACACATTATATTAAAATTTTCATTCATGAAAATACATATATACACATGAAATTACACTTGAGATTTATGAACATACATACATACATACATACATTATAAAATTGTTTGCACTTGTCAATCTAGCTACATACAATGTACATTCTTAGCATACACATAAAACATCACATCCATCATGTCAATATAAATAATAACATGCATATAATATTTTCCATTTCCTCATATACAAATACATAAAAGCACCACCCTAAGGTGTATCAATTGTATGCATATTTCATATTTCCCTCTCTATGGTTGCATGCCATTTTCATCTCTACCACCCTAAAGTGTATAAATTTTATGCATATCATATTTCTCTCTCTATGGCTACATGTAATTCTCATCTATACTACCCTAAGGTGATCCATGTCATTACCCTTGTAGAAGCCACTCATCCTCACTTACTTCTCCAAAAAACATACTTGAATATAAATATAGATAAATTGTTGTGCATAAGCAACATGAACTAGAAACTAAATATGATGCAAGATTAAGAATCACTAATTATAATTTTATTGTAGATCACCTTAAGAATTATATGGTGGATTTATTATCATCATAACCTCATTGTGCTCCAAACTTGAGTGTAGTAGAGTTGCATATAAATATACACAAATTGTTGAGCATAAGCAACACAAACTAGAAAGTTTTAATTAAACATTATCTCAAACAAAATTTGATGGAATATTAGGAAACACTACTTAATAATTATATGTGGATGTCACCTTATGAATGATATGTGACCATTGAAAAGTTATAACTATTGATCTCAATAGCCTTTTGTCTGATTCAAATTCTCTAAAAAGCCCACACATATAAACAAGTGAATTGATAAGAAAAGAAATCTTGAAGACCTATTTGAAACTCAAAAATGGTGGATTTATTGTAATTATAACCTCCCCATGCTCCAAACTTGAGTGTAGTAGACCTACATATAAATATAAATAATTTTTTTAGCATAAGCAACATGAACTGCAACTAAACATTCTCTCAAACCACATATGATGCAAAACTAAGAATCATTGCTTATGAATTCTATGATGATGTATTAGCATCATTACCTCATTATACTCATAGAGGGAGGGAGAGAAAGAGGGAAGGAGGGAGATAGGGAGTGGGAGGGATAGGTATATAAAGAGTTAGGGAGGGAGGAAGGGGTAGATGGAGAGAGGTTTTGTGTGTGAGGGAGAGAGGGAGGGAGAGAGGGAGGGAGAGAGAGAGGGGGAATGAGGCATATAGGGAGTGGTAGGGTGGGAAGGATAGAGGAAGGGAGAGAAAGAGGTAAGGAGGGAGATAGGGAGTGGTAGAGTGGGATGGATAGGTGGAGGGAGAGAAAGAGGGAAAGATGGATCTAGGGAGTGGTAGGGTGGGAGGGATATGTATAGAGAGAGTTAGGGAGGGAGGAATGTGTGGGCGAAGAGAGGTTGTGCATGTGTGTGAGGAAGAGAGGTAGGGAGAGAGGGAAGGAGAGAGATAGGGATTGGTAGGGTGGAAGGGAGATAGAAAGAGGTAGGATAGGAGGGATATTCATAGAAAGAGTTAGGGAGGAAGGGAGGGGTAGGTGGAGAGAGGTAGGTATAAATATTTAGGGAGAGAGGGAGGGTTAGGTGGAGAGAGGTTGTGTGTGTGTGTGAGGGAGAGAGGGAGGGATAGCTATATATATAGAGGTTGTGCATGTGAGGGATAGAGAGAGGGAGAGAGAGAGAGAGGGAAGGGAGAGATAGGAAGTGGTAGGGTGGGAGGGAGAGAGGGAGGGAGAGAGATAGAAGGAGGGAGATAGGGAGTGGGAGGGATAGGTATAGAAAGATTTAGGGAGGCAAGAAGGGGTAGGGAGAGAGAGGGAGGGGGAGAGAGAGAGAGGGAAGAAGGGAGATAGGGAGTGGTAGCTTAGGAGTGGTAGAGAGAGGGAGAGAAAGAGGGAAGGAGTGAGATAAGGAGTGGGAGGGATAGGTATAGAAAGAGTTAGGGAGGGAGGAAGGGGTAGGTGGAGAAGAGGTTGTGTGTGTGAGGGAGAGATGAATGGAGAGAGAGGGGAGGGAGATAGTGAGTGATAGGGTGGGAGGGATAGAGAGAGGGATTGAAAGAGGGAAGGAAAGAGATAGGGAGTGGTAGGGTGGGAGGGATAGGTATAGAGAGATTTAGGGAGAGATGGAGGGGTAGGTAGAGAGAGGTTGTGTGTGTGAGGAAGAGAGAGAGAGGGATGAGGGAGATAGAGATTGGTAGGGTGGGAAGGATAGATGTAAGGAGAGAAGGAAGGAGGGAGATAGGGAGTGGTGGGTGGGAGGGATAGAGGGAGGGAGAGAAATAGGGAAGGAGGGATATAGGGAGTGGGAGGGATAGGTATAGAAAGAGTTAAGGAGGGAGGAAGGGGTAGGTGGAGAGAGTTTGTGTGTTTGTGTGTGTGTGTGAGAGAGAGAGAGAGGGTGGTAGGGTGGGAAGGATAGGTGAAGGGAGAGAAAGAAAGAAGGATGGAGATAGGGAGTGGTAGGGTGAGAGGAATAGGTATAAAGAGAGTTAGGAAGGGAGGAATGGGTAGGTGGAGAGAGGTTGTGTGCATGTTAGGGAGAGAGGGAGGGAGAGAGAGAGGGAAAGAGGGAGATAAGAAGTGGTAGGGTGGGAGGGATAGGGTGATAAAAAAATTTGGGGTGCCTTAATTAAATAATATAAAATCAATTTTATCCTCAGTAAAGTGTAATGACCTTTCAGTTTTAAGTTATCCATTCAACTTCTAATGAGGACATGGATGGTGACTTTTCAGCTTCTATGAAAATGTATAAATAGACTCAATTTAAAGCCAATAGACAGAGTGGTAGGCATACATCTCTTTAGCTAAGTTTGTGAATTTGTGGCATACATCTCGTCTAATGAGTTTGTCAAATTATATCAACTCACCTAAATAGATTTCTATGGGAATACATCTCTCCCATGAGTTTTCCCAACTTGTATAGACTTAGGGCATACATCTCTCCTATAGGTTTTCCCAAATTGTATGGATCTAGGGCATACATATCTTTCACAAGTTTTCCCAAATTTGTAAATGTTTTTCATATTTTGAATAAAATAATGCTTCACTCTATAACTTATGTTTCACAATACTACCAACACCTATCTGAGTATTGTCCTCAAATTCACAAAAATAATTCAGATCAATGGTATCAGAGCCAGTTTGGTTTTCCACTTGAGATAGCACAATCAATTTCCATGAAAAGAGGATAAAGGTGTATCTATTATTGGAGAGATCGGTGATGGAAACCCTTGGAGTATTTTGTTACACATAGAATGCAATACACTTTGGAAAGCATTCAATCTTCATCACAATGTTTCTTGCAAACCCTAGTGCCAAATCCAAAGCTGAGAATTCAAGCAAAATATTATGTGAAATAGGCAACGAATTAGCCAAAATATTGGATTGTCATTTTGCGACTATTGTCCAAGAAAGCAATGGAGGAGCAAGTCAAATAGGCGGCCACCATAAATTTCAAGAACTATGTGAGATATAGGTGGGTTGTGTGGGAGGAAAATTCTTACGATTATTTCCTTGATGGCTTCATGGCCCCATTGTTCGATATTTTTATGTAAATGAGGCAACTTATTGCAAGTAATATGTAGAACGAAGTGGTGTTGGGGTGGTTGTTTGAATGTTAGAGGTTGTGTTGTAGGATCTTCTTTTTGCTAAACTTTTAGGAGATACCTGAGTTTTTCAAGAACCATATGAAGGAATGGATGATGGAGTTTCACACTTTACTTGACCACTTTGTACTCCATAGTGGAGGACAACCTTATGGATAATCTTAGAGCCACTATTTATGAGAACATCAATCTCTTCATGAAAAATAATGAAGAGGAGTTCCAAGAGTATTTGAAGGAGTTTGCTTTTGTAGTCTAGGGTTACTCATGAACATTTCTACTATGCCTAGTATAGAGAGAGTTAGGGAGGTAGGAAGGGGTTGTAACACCCCACCATGAAACCCTAGAGGACAACACACTAAACACCTAATAACGAACATTTTTTTTAAAGTCCAATAGTCACACGATTATAAATGAAACATTAACTCAAATCCTAACCTAAGTCCTCTAAGGTCTGCGACTATGCTACTTGATTCCCATAAGCTAAACTACAAGAACTGTGAAACGTTACATTAAAAAAATACCATCTACAATATGAAATTATATTTAATCACCACATCTAATTGAATGTATTCAATATGAAATAACCATAACATGTGATCAAGATACCATTTAGGATCAAACCATTTAATTAACATATACAATAGCTTCTTCTACATTGTTTATTACATAAAATAGTTCAACCTTTAATTACACCATTACATCGATACATCAGAATAACAAGGTCTCCTCATATACGAGTGAGGAGAGTACATCAAAGGAATGATACATGATACAATGGATATATGGTACAATATTAGAACATGAATTATAATCCACAAGAAATAGAACCTATGCTGAAGTCTTCAAATCCAGGAGCAATCACCACGAATACAAACAAAGTGAGGGAACCTAATGGAGTGCATGGCATGTTCCACTCAACTATGTGGAACCCCAAAGTCCACCCCCCATGATAGGAGATAGCATTAAGGTCCCACCACAAATATCCAAGAGATAGAAGATGACACAAGGTCTAACATGACTCCAATATACAAGTACAGTACAACCACACATGACAGTAACACCACTTCTAGAGGCACACAACATCAAGGAAAACAAGAGACTTTGCAAATGATATGCATATAATTACTCAATTTTTGAAAATAGCATAGTAAATGAATGCAACTAAGTGCCTTTACATACAAGGAAAAAGTAATAAATCATGTAAAAGTGTATTTAGTTAACTCAAGGTAGGAAAGGAATGGATAGGAGTGAGTCAAAATTTGAATTTAGAATTTAACAAAATTTAGAGGTTAGATTTAAAAGTGTACAATTAATCTCATGCTTACAAGATTGATTTGAGACATGAAAATAATAAAATCTAGACCTGTAGATAATATATTTATGGAAGTGAGTACAATAATGGGAAAAAATAAATGAGGGATGTATGGAAATATGCACAAACTTGGATAATATATGAATAAAAGCTATAGAAATGTCTATAAATGAACAAGTGACAACATAGACATGAATGATCCTAGCTTACACAAGAATATTCCATTTATTATCTAATATGTAATTGTGTTAAGCCATTTTATGAAAATAAACACAAAATTAAATGGGAATCAGAATGAGTATGAAAATTTCACCATTACAATTAGTAAATACTTTTGGAAGTGTCATCTTATATTAAAAAACAAGGGTTTCACTATAGCTAGAGTCATTGTTGAGAGAATGGGTAACTTTGCTTGAGTTTTGTATGTACCTACTTACTAGAAAAAATAGGTTAGGAAGACTATATTTATGATTGAGTAACTCTAAAAATAAAGAGGGCAAGAAAGGGATCCTGTACAACCTATATCTAATATTAAAAATTCATCATAACTTATGGATCAATACTTTAAGAATTTTTTTTTTTTAAAAGAGTTGGTTTCTCAATATTCTTGATATTTATATGTAAGAAAAAAGAGGTTATAATGTAGACTAGATCAATAGGGATAATGAAATATCACCTAATCTAAAATCCGCACACATTACATCCATACATATGTACAAGAAAAGTAAATAAATACAAAAATCTATAGTGAAATTTATTACTTATTGTAGCATAGTTCAACTTGCTTACAAAAATACACTAAGATATAATAAATTTTAGCAATTATTTGTAACTAGGCTACAATCACTATGAGGTTTTCTATACCTTTATTCTCATTAATTTACCCCATTCTATATCTAGGATATACACTCTTTTCTTTATTTTGATAGAAAGAGTTTCCCTTCCCTCTTTCATTTATCCCTCTCTACTCTATTTGTTTAAAATAGATTGATCACCTCTCATGAACAACCACACCCCCCAATCAAGTTGATTACTCCAAAAAAATAGTGTTATTAGATATAAAAAGTTATTTTCAACTAAGAAATTAGTACAAATCATGTTGCTAACCAAGGAAGGAATCGACCATGTGGCTATAGAAGTAACCATTTGCTTAGGAAAAATATAAATTAACCAAGGAATGGTAGAATAGAAGCTACATAGTCAAAGGAATAAGCAACATCTTGTGTAACAATAGAAAGGATAAACAACCCATTTAATTTTCCATGTAATAAAAGAATGATGGCACTATTTTCATGTGGCATTGGGGAATTCTACTTGGTTAAATACTGATAGAGGGAGAGTCATGCACAACCCAACAAACAAGAGAAAGAAAACTCGCTTTATTAGTCACTTTATAAAATATAATGTAGCCTCAAAGATACAACTACAAGTGAATTATTTTTATCATGAATGTAGATAAATCAGTATAAATAGACTATATTGCCAAAATAAATAAAAATATCTTGAAATACTTGTTTTAGTGATTCCAAAGATATAAAAATATAAAAAATCCCTTTTTTTAGAAGTTGAGAGTTGGTTGTTTGAAATTACTCACAATACACTTACTTATATTTGATTATTACATAAAATAATGATAACCTCATTATCCAATTAATCCAACATTACCTCATTATAAACACATGTAGCAAGTTTAGTCACAACTTGTCACCAAGGTATCACATCTTAAAACAAAACTCTTATAACAATTATACATAGGTCTTATAGAAGAACACATAGTCCCTACCACATTTTTGTAGCAGACCATTTACATATGAATTGTCATATAGCAACTTGGTTTAGGACTATAACAATGTAAAGAAAGCTTGTAGCATATGTATAGGTAGTCTAAAAATATAAATAAGTTACATTCTTCTTGTAGTAATCCTTTGAGAAGGTAATTTAATATGAAGCTATTAGACAAAAACAACCAAAAATAAAGAAGAAAACTAAAAAAATAACCTACTACTATTTTTGGTGGTTCAAAAATTGCTCATATATTAGACATGTTAGCTAAGAAATTTTGTGAGTGTGGAATCACAAAGTGGAGTTGAGTGGTATAATCATCTTTCCACAATCACACAATATACAAGATACTCCATTACTATGATAGGTACATAAAAATATCTTCCTTCCCCTCTTCCAACACTTAGCTTGGAAAATTACCATCCTCATTTGCCAAATATGGCTATTAGATTGTATTCCTCTTATGAATCTCCATCCACCTCAACACAATCTCTTCTTCCAAAATATTTTCCTCTCCTTTCTTCCTCATGGGTAAAAGCACAATGTTGTGTCACACTTTTATAAAAGAATCAACCAACAATGATCCAAATTTTTAACTTGAATCACTAAAAAGTGACATATATGTTTTTTATTTATTTTGGAATGATGTAAACTCATAAAATATATTTTTTAGTGTATTTTATGTTTGTATTTGAAAATAAAAACAAAAAATTATTTGAATATAGTTTTTATAAAATTAACATGCTATAATTTAGTTGCTAATACAATGCTGAAAAATGAAGTTAAACGCGACATCAATCTTATATAGTAAATTTTATTTTTTCCTTCAATTTTTGGTGTGTGTATTTATAAGTTAAAACTTTAGTGCATAGATTTATTTTTTCCCAATTTTGATATACTTATTTTTTTTAAATAAATATTAAAATGTGGGTGTATTGAAAACATAATTGTTCTCATGAGACATCACCATTTGTCTTAACTATTTATCCAAACTAGAAAAAAAACTATACCATCTTGACATTGAGTCTTTTATTTAGTGCACTATATATATATATATATATATTAGTATAATTTTTTCTTGATAAGCTAATCAACCTTATATTTTGGTGTTGATAACCTATTTTTAGTTTAAAAAAAAACTAACCTTGCTAAATGTGTCTTATAAAGTGCTTGCCAAGGTTATTGCTTTGAGGTTGGTTGATATCCTGCCCAAATTTATCAACAACACTCAAACAGGCTTTATAAAAGGAAGATTCATTCTTGAGAATCTCATTACTAGCTGGGAAGCCTTGGAGTGGGCCAAGAAATCCAATCAGAATGTTGCAATGCTCCTCTTGGACTTTGAAAAAGCATATGATAGGGTGGAGTGGGTGTTTCTAAGGACAATTCTTCAAGCCTTCGGTTTTCCCAGCAAATTTTGTGATATGATTGACAATCTACTGAAGGATTCCACTGTGCAAATTGATATCAATGGCATGCTAACTAAGAAGATCCCGTTAGAGAGATCTATCCAGCAAGGCTACCCCCTGGCTCCTGCACTTTTTGTCATAGCCTCAAATGCTCTCTTCTATCTCTTAAGGGATAACACTTTTTCCCCCAAAATACAAGGGATTTGTCTCCCAGATCAGAACGAGCTGATTAATATTCAGTTTGCTGATGACACCTCCATTTTTGTGGACCTTGAGCAAAGCAATCTAGAGTCCTTGATGAAGAAACTTGACCTCTTATGTCAGGCTTCTAGAGCTAGACTCTCCAGATCTAAATCTACCTTCCTGGGATGGAAGGAAGAGCCCCCAGATTAGCTGGTGAGACATGGTTTTCAATGGGGGGTCCCACTAAGCTGGTGAGATACCTGGGGATCCCCTTTGCGGTATCCCCTGATCTCAAGGAAATGTGGAATTGGGTTAAGTTAAAAATTGAGAAGAAGCTAAGCGGATGGAATAGGCAATATCTATCCTTGGCTGGTAGAATTCAGGTGTGTCAAAAGATCTTGTCCTCTTATAGCATTTACTTCACCTCTGTTTGGTTTTTCATCAGTTATCAATTCAATGACATGTAGAAAAAGATCAGGTGTTTCCTATGGTCGGATGGAAAAGGTAAGAAAAAAAGGCACTCAGTGAGATGGGACTAGTGTTGCCTAAGCAAGTGACATGGAGGTATTGGGCTGAAAGACCTCAGGTTACAAGGGATTGCCCTAGTGGCCAAATGGATTCTTAAGTCTCTAGAAGGCAATGAGCCTTGGAAGGTCTTGGTTAGGAACAATATTTCTTAGGCGGTGCCCAAGCAGGCAAAGGTTTGGAGAGGTCAGCCCCTGAGTGACATTCTCCTCAGTAAGCACCATATGATTCTGGCTGGGTCCATTGTTTTTAAAAGTCTCTGGAAGGCTTGGGAATTAACCAAACAAAATGTTTCCCTTAAAACTAGTAGCATATCTCTCAAAAATAATATGAAATTCCTCTCTCACAGTTCCATCTGGTGGAATATGGAGCATAATGGTAAAGCACCGGCTCTTCTTCAAGAGTGATCTGCTAAAAATTGGTTCAAGAAAGGAATTATATCCTTTGTTGATATCTTATCTAATGGTAAACTGATTAGCTAGGACATTCTTAGGGAAAGATTTGACTTACTTGTGTCCAACACAAGAACATTCTCTACAATTCTGGAAGCCTGCAGAGACGCAAGTTTTCCCAGAGTTATGGAGGAGGAAAATAATATTGGTAACCTTCTTGCTTGGAAGGATGGGTCAGCCCTAACAATGTCAAAGCTAAAGCTATTTATAATAGTCTTGTTGATAATGATTCAATCCTTGAACATGTTAACAAATGTTGGAACACTGCTCTAAATACAAAAGATTGGTAGAATACTCTTTCACTTGTTTGGCACAATTGTATGGAGCCCAAGCAGGCTTGCTTTAGATGGTTGGTTCTCTTACAAAAAATCCCTTTCAAAACTAATTTTGAGGAGATGGATATTTGCAGCTTATGCAGAATGCCAAAAACTATTAAACACATTCTTTTTTACTGCCTTTATGCTCAAGAAATTTGGAATCTGTTCTGTCATGATTTGAAAATTTGGGATAGGAATGGTAAAATAAACTGGAATGATATTCTATTTTGTAGCCTTAAAATCAATACTGACTATAAACTAATATGGTTTCTAATAACTAATGAAATTCTATGGCATATATGGAAAGTGAGGAACGATGATAAATTTAAGGGAGTAAAGAGGGCACTTACTGAGTCAGTAAAAAGACTCACCCATGCTAATGTTGCATTGCAGGTCTTGAGGCACATTGCAAGATCAATGGGGAAGTTTATGAGGCTAATGGGAGAAGGCCACACATGTTGTCTTAATTTGGAAGAGACAGAGATCTTTAGGAGGGCTTTTGATGAGCTCCAGTGGGCTATAAACGAAGCCGTAGGACCTGAACACGAGATAGGACCACTACAACTGAATCCATAGAAAGAAAACGTGACAAATATATAATTTGATGATGGTGGACTCTTTCAGGACAAAGCAGAGGCTCCTAACGAGAGTTAAATTGCTAGCTATGCATAGATATGGTTGTGGAGAAATGTCTTGCTAAAGCTTTTTTGTTCATTGTGTACTTAGTCTAGCCTATCTTGTAAAATATCAAGTCACAACTTGTTTATTGGTTTGTATTTGGAACACTGGTTTTTTTTTGTGTGATTTTGTTGTTGTGAAGCTGTTGAATTATAGCACAGGTTGTGCTATTGTAACGCCTATGTAAAGCTGAAACTAGCTAGCGGACTGCACTAGATGTGCTATGTAAAAGTTAATGCATTATCTTCAATACAAAAAACTATATATATTTAAAAACTAAACTTATAGATCTATAAAAGGGTATTTTTATATTTTAAAAAAATGCTATTTGCATGAGTAGGAGTTGTTGAAACATCAAGTTTTTGAATAATTTTGTTTTTTTGGTAAATTAGTCTCAAAGTGGTGCTACATATGTATTTAATGAACACTTTTATTTGGAAAAGTTATGGATACATCTAACTTAGCTACAATGAATCTAGTTGGATCATATGCTTGACCAAAATTGATATTTAGTTAGAAATGCTTGAATTCACTTATGTTGATAAGTTACCCTAAAGTGTGACATAGCTTTGTACTTTTACCCTTATATTATGGAATTTAATCCACCATTCTCCATCCAAATCTAAAAAGCATTTCTCTCCTCCTCTTCTTTTATGGGATTCAACCCATCACTGTCTAGCATCCTCCAATTGTTTTTTCTTTGTTCTCCACTCACTTTCAAATAAATCATCATTACCAATGTTATGGAAATTAAAAAATTCCATAGCCAACTCCTTCTCTTTCTTCAATTTCTCATTTGTAAATTCCTTAAAGGTATAATCCTTGCAACCTCTCCTTCTACACCTACAACCTTCTCTTCCTCCTCTTCTTATGCATTCAACTACATCACATATGCCAAAAAATCCATGTTTGCTTCTTCTTCTTCTATAATTTATTGTTCCATGTTCACCAACATGTCCTCCAAATGATAAATTACAGTTGGAACCACATTCCACACCACCTTTGTTATAACTTCTCAAGTTCTTTACCAACCTCAATTGTAACATATTTTCTCTCTTCTTTACCTTCTCCTATCATCCCAACTAGATGATTTTTTATTGCTCTTCATTTTCCTCTCACATGAGGATCTCTTCTTATTTGCCACTTTGACATGACGCTCTTCTTCATCCCCCTCTCTATTTTCAAGCAAAACAATATCAAAATATCATGGTATTTAGTATCTCCAATGTTATTTTCCTTTTCTTTTATCTCCTTCATAACACTTAACATCCTAGAAATTTATGCATGCATTC
Source organism: Sequoia sempervirens (assembly GCA_007258455.2). Lineage (NCBI taxonomy): Eukaryota > Viridiplantae > Streptophyta > Pinopsida > Cupressales > Cupressaceae > Sequoia > Sequoia sempervirens. The sequence goes on along the minus strand of VDFB02320058.1, from coordinate 6,650 downwards.
TCTCAATACTAGCCCAACTCCTTTCCTCTAAATATATTTTTATCCTCTTTATGAAAGAGATTTTTACAACCATTCTTAATATATTTCTCTTTATTGGAGACATTTTTACACACACACTATAACCAACAACCTAAAAAAAACCTCTCACAACCACAAGACTCATATACTCTCACACTAACCACAACCCATAATTGATTTTCCCCAATAGCCTACACATGACCTCTACCCAATAATGGAACTATAAGATGTAACCTTCATAACTCTAGATCTACCCACTTTTCACATGGTGGAGGATGTTCCTACACATACTACCTAACAATGTTATCTTTGCTAGATGATAGCCAACACACCTCTTTAACACCATTTTCTCTCTCACACACTACTCTCTACAATTATAATATTTAATCTCACACTTGCAACAATCTATAGAGCCTTCCAAAACACAACCTAGTGATTACACCAAATTTAATACCAAATGATGTAGTCTATTTAGGGGATCTAATGAAAGAAGGTATGATCTAGTGACCCATACACATTACAACCATCCATACATACAATATAAGTTATAATAAACTTTATTAACTATTTTATCATAGTTCAACTTGCTTACAATAATACATTAAACTACTATACACTATAGCAACTATCTCTAACTAAGTTGCACTCTCACTATGAAGTTTCCACTGTAACCTTCCTCTCATTAATCTCCCAATCCAATCTCTAGGGATCTACACTCTTTTCTTAATTATGCTAAATAAATTTTCCCTTTCCTCTTCTCATTAGGATCTCTCTTTGTCAAACAAAGACTAGTCCCCTCTCATGGACAACCCTATCCCCCACCAAGATAGATTAGGGTCAAACCACAATAATGGTTTACAAATTTTATGAGGAAGGAAATTTCACTTTTTTCCTTTTCCCCAAACTCAATGGGTTCGGTCGAACCCAATGGTTCGACCGAACCACATTATATGTTCAACCGAACCACATTATATGTTTGACCGAACCCCCAAACCCTAAACAAAAATAATCTTATTTAAAGGGGTTTGGTTGAACATGGGTTCGACTGAACCCCCTTAAATAAGAGATAAAAAAAAAAATCATTGTCATTTTCGACTGTCATTTTTGATTTATGTAGTTGCTTTCCTTGTGCTTGTGTGTGCAGCAAACCGAGACCGTGATCTACAAACGGTGAACAAACTGACTTCATCTCTCCGGTGAACACAAACTCAACTTCGTCTCTCCAAAGTTCATCAACCCAACTTGCATATCGAGCACTAGGTTTGTCAAATTTGAATTTTGTAGAGTTCAAAATGCATTTGTTAGTGAGATTTCAAAACCCTAAATGCAAAAATTTCCAAATTTGTTGAATTGAAACTACATTTGTTTGAAAATTTCTAAAGCGTTTTCAATATACACTATTTCTATGATACATTTCTACTTTGTCAAAAAATTAACATGCCCTGTCTATGCTTCCACATTTTGCATACATTTTTACTAGGGCACCTCCAATTTATTTGAGGCATTATATCAAATAGTTCATTAGCAAATTTATTTGAGGCATTATATCAAACAGTTCATGGTAATTTTTGATGGAGTATGATAGAAATAGTGTTTCCATTGTATGCACCCTATATCAAACAATTCATTAACAAATTTATTTGAGGTATTATATTAAACAGTTCATGGTAATTTTTGATGGAGTATGATAGAAATAGTGTTTCCATTGTATGCACCTTATATCAAACAGTTCATTAACAAATTTATTTGAGGCATTATATCAAAAACACTATTTCTATCAAAAACACTATTGGAAATTTATTTGAGGCATTATATCAATCAATTCATTAACAAATTTATTTGAGAAATTATATCAAACAGTTAATGATATAATGTTTCTAGGGTGCATACAATGGAAACTTGGATAAAATTCTTCATATTTTTCCTTTGAGTCTTATGGCATTACTCCAAAAATGGTTGGTGAACTAAATGTATGAATCGAAGAATAAATTTAGAGGAAAGAAACTAGATTGTTTGAATGAAATGTATAATAAAATAGTTCTATTGGGATTAGAAGAAATGAAAGTATTATTAAATTTTCTAGAATTAGGAAAATATAAAAATATGTCCACTTTACTATATATATATATTTAAAACTATTCTTCATATATCCATGTTAAAACTATTAAAAATTAAATTACATAAATCAATTTTAAATTTGTACAAAGAAATAAATGACTTTGACTAAGAGCAAATATTTAAAATATAGCTATCCTCTTTGCAAAATCCAATTTGATTTGAGATATTTATAGACAAAAAATATGGATGAGCATGAGGTAAGTAAGAAAGAATAACCTTAATTTATATCTTCCCTCATCAAATAATTTCATGTTTAAAGAGTTTCTTAAGGCATATCCAATTATGAAAAACTATTATATACTTGAACATATAACTATATTAAAGTATATCATGAATAAATTGAAAGGATAAAGAGTAAATCACTAAAAACACATACATAAATCATAGAAGTAAATTGATTAATATAAGGAGATTCAAGTGGTTGGATAATTTTTTCCAAGGAGTGGAAGAGGTTAAGAAGGAACCATCAAATAAATATAATATTTTAAATACTTTAAAAGAAAAATACATTTCTTCCTACTCTAAATTGAAATGGTATTCCTTCTAAGATGATAATAATTGAAAAAGAAGAAAATAATCATTATGAAGATCAAGTACCATTGATAAGTTTTAAGAGATCAAATAAAATGTTCAACAACAAAAGAAAAAAGAGAAAATAGTTAATGCTAAAGAAACAACTACAACCAAGCTACTACATGTTATAAATTCTCCACTTATGTAGTCTTCATTTCCCTATAAATTGTGGCCTCCTTGTACAAATTAGCTATTGATCATCATAGTGAAACAAATTTAACATTTTGAAATGGTTAAACATTATTATTATTTTTATTTGTGTAAGTATAATTATTATGGGTTCATTTCTCCTCTCCTACTCTTCCTAATAAGGTTCTATTTTACAAGCGTCATATAAATGTTAGGGTTCTAACTTCTAAAAATTGAATAGTGTCAACTTAATCTCATTAGACAATGCTCCCCTAGTATTAATGGGGCCAAGTTTTTATCTATCAAACTCGGCTATGTTTACATTGAATAAGAATTTGATACCTTTATCCCGATACTTGAACTAAGATATCTTGGCTCTAATTTTAGTCATTTTATCTAAAAATTATTGGTGACATATCCATTCGTGTTTAGTTTTAATCATTTATTATTGTAATTAATTATTACAAGGAGATTCTTGAAGCTTGTATTCCATCCCCACCATTTTTATTCTAAATATTTGACATTTTCTTTCAACTTAAAGTCTAAATTTTATCCTTAATGCTATACATATTTTTCTAGGATAACACATATTCATTATATTTCACTAAATGTGTTCAGGCATAGAAGAAAAACCTTCAATATATCTTTAAGATAACTTTGATACCATCAAGATAATCCCACCTTTCATTGCATTAATATCAAGGTTAACTAACCCTTCCTCTTTACATGCTTTTCAATTAGAGTATCCTCTAGTAAAAATAGAAACATTAATAGTGTGGTTATCAAAGAGTGTCTAGGGATGCACACATCACTATTATTAATAAATTATAAGATTGTAAGAAATGTTTATGGAAGAAATAACTATCTAATAGAGAATATAATGTATTAGTTACCATATCTAACTATTACATATTTTAAATAAAGCCCCTTTAAAATCTATCTTATTGCCATTTAATGAGTCAACTAGGTTCAAAATTATTTTCATCTTATTCCCCCAAAATTCATCACCTTTACAACAAAACTTGATTTCATCTAATTTATCTTATTTATTCTCAAATCATATTAAAATCACCACCTTAAGTTCTCTAAGAAATATTTGGTAACTTATTTATTTTATCTTCATTTAGAAAGGGGTGTGAAGGGGATTTAGAACCTTTTAAAGTTTCTTTCAAAATAACTAGGAAGATTTTATTCATTGCCTTTCTTGTTGCTTTTAGGATTAGTGTTATGAATTTTGTGCCTTCATTCTTAAAAATTCTTATATCAACTCATTTAGCATTTCCATGATCTTTTTATATGGGAAAGGTCAACATACAATGAGGTAGACACTTTCCATTTTTTTTATTCCTTAATTAGTTCTTTCTAGGGAAACTTTTAGTCTTTTTGAACACCTTACAAAAATATGATAAATGTGTGATTATTTTTCTTTCCACTCTATAAATTTTTGATGTGCTTGGATATATAATTGAGATGATTCACTCATAATGTACAATGATAAAAATTAGTATATATGAAAGAAATATTTTCGAGACATGTCAAACTACCATTCTACATAACTCTCACATGGAAATAAGAATATTATTTTATTTTAACTAAAGAAATTGTGTGTACTCTATCTTGAAAATTACTAATTAATTTTGAATTATATACTTATAATTTAAAATAAGAGCATCATTTGTAACATGGAATAGATAGGTTAATTTTAATGAAATAAAATATGTTTTTATAGTAAGAAAAATTTACAAATATATGAAACTCATACATTGAGAAATTGACTAAGATGTAACTTTGTATGAGAATTAAGATGCTCGAATAATTTATATACCTTCTTTCAATAATTAACATTAGAAATTAATACTTGGCTCATATTGTATACCCACCTCCCAATGGTCTTAGAATGGATGCATTTAGATGGAGAAGGATTTCAAAAGGCTCATGGTACTTGTGGACCCCTCAAAGGCATGATATATAACACATGAACTTTATTTATGAAATTTGGTCTTTTGTTGTTGGCTTCTAGTATGAATGTTATCTATAAGGTGAATTCTTAGTTGAGACTCTCAATCTTCCATTGTTGGTTTCTAGGGTGATTATACAATATGCTTGCCAAATTATTAATTTCTAATGTTAATTATTCAAAAGAAGGTTTTGTTTCATAAGAAGAGACCTATGTTCATATTCCAAGGCATGTTATTATCCACAATGCATGACACTTCTTCACATCTCTACCAAGTTCTAAACAGATACAGATCTGCCATTTCCATGGAGGAGATTGATGATTTAAAAAGAAAATATCATGTCATTTCTTTCTTGAGAAGTCATGTTTGCATTCATGATTTGCAACTTCCATCTTCATCCAAAAAGAAATTTTGTTATTGTTATGTGCCTGATATTAAAACAAATCAAAACCTTCATTTGAGCATGATCACCAACACAAAGGTAAACGAGTGGAAACAAAAGAAATCTCAGTTAATGGCTTTCAGCATGTTGGTGGAAAATCTGCATCTTTTTGAAAGTGGCTTCCTATCTTATCAATCTTATGTTTAGTAAGGTTTTGTAATCTCCATTGTGTTATGTATTTGGGTCATGGGTATATCTAGTATGATGTCTTCTTTTGGGTATTTTGGGTGCATAAGAGAATGTGCATATGTACTGATGTATTCAACCAATGTGCTTTTGTAACATTGTAATCAGACAATTGGTCATTTGTACTAGGACCTCACTGGTCTTTTTGATATTTTGTAAAATTTGTTACTTGGACTGCAACTAGGGGTTTTCTTGCTGGTTCTTTCCTGCCAGTATGTCCACCTAAACCAACTATATGTAAAATATTATATATAAATAAAATTATAAGTGGTCTCCCACTTTTGCTTAAAAAAAAAAAAAATCTTGTAAATGTCCACATATTTTTCCTTGACACAATTACTATTTCTTAAAAGATTTCTTATGATTTTTCATAATACTAGTTGAAATACTTTACTATAAATATTCTATAGTCATGCTCTTAAATGTCATAAGAATATGTCATAAGAGGGTTTCATCTTATAAAGCTATAATAATATTATATGCATTTAGAACATCTTAGACACCTCCCTTGAAGCATTCAACAAATGACAAATAACTACCAACACAAAGTGAGATGCCTCATTTCCTAATATGAGGACAAAATAATAAATCAAAATATTAGGATGCAAGGTTGACCCACCTTTCCTAATACTTGGCTAAGTTTATCATCTATTAAGGAGTGGATCCCAACAACAATTTTGCTTAGTGCTTACAGTTACTAATCCAAGGAATACCTATTCATTTTTTCTTTATTGTATAGGCCTAATGACTCCTCTTCTCAAGTTAAATTGTGGAAATGGATTTTTATGCCCTCCCTATGACTAAATGGCTACAAGGAGGTGAATATGATATGGTGGAAAAAACCAAGATACAAGTTGGTTTAGTTCTCATAAACTCTCTAAAGAATAATTGAATTCCTACATCCTAACTAGAAATACCATGAGGAGTTTAGATCCCATTTTAGACAAAAAAATTCTTATATTGATCACTAGTTCACTTGGACCAACTAAAGAGATGGTGAACTAAGGGAAACTTAGTTGTATTGATACCATGAGGGGTTTAGATCCCATTTTAGACAAAAAATTTCTTATATTGATCACTAGTTCACTTGGACCAACTAAAGAGATGGTGAACTAAGGGAAACTTAGTTGTATTGATAGATTAAAACTTAGTTATTTCTCTTTCCATTGTCCCCTCTCCACAAAAGACCCTTATTTAAGTAGATTCTATTAAACCTATCTCACATA